>NJRQ01000355.1:65005-138163 GCA_003063805.1 Aphaenogaster ashmeadi | reverse complement strand
CCTGAAACATTTTTCTTTAAAATGTCGCGTTTACGAAAAAATCGGGTGAGACGGGTGGTCTGGGACACCCTGTATAGTGTAGATTCGCGTTGTTTCCTGCCACAATATTAAACGCTCCTCGAGATGCAGATTTTACGCGATATTCTTACGCAGCATGGGGTGGGTATTTCATGGTTCATAAGTCGCGGTTTTATTTTTTTTCCCCTTTCACTATGTGTCGTGAAAGTTGCTTGATTAAAACCGAGGATTCAGAACATTTCACGGCGAAGCCATAATTGTTGATGAAAATATGCTTCATAGAGCTTATAACTTTGAAATTTTCTACCCGCTCGCCTGACTTATTATACTAAAACGAAAAAGCCGCGTGGTCGTTAACCTCAGGAATTAGGCCGTGTTAGGAGAGAAGCGGCGCGTCTTACGTGAAGCTCGGAAACTCACCAGATTTTTCCGCAAAGACAGAAAGAGCGTGATCTCTTGCCGCAGATTAGAGGTAATGAACGATAATGAAATGATTGATGGAGAACGCCGTAAAGTGGAGAGATCTCTCTTTTTCTACTATTTGATTTAATTATTCTCTTCGCGAGCGCGTTTAGCGCCGTCGTGTCGTATTCTCGAGTTTTACCTTTTAATTGTTGCGATAACTTTTAATGATTGTTCTTTATAATAAAACGTATTTTTTATCCAATACCCTCATCGTACCTCGTTGAATCAAGTTTGCAACGCATAATTGCAGTTATGTGCCGATAGCAATATGTAGGTACGATACGTCGACGTTATATAATGACGATCTCGGATCGGTTCTCAGACGGAAAGATTAATATCGCGTAAATAACGGCAGATCGGACAGTTTTATTAACTTGGAAACTTGCGCACAAATCGAATAATTTTTATGATGTAAAAGTCACGAGGAGGGAGGAGGGCGAAGGAGGACGCTCTCTTTGTGGCGGATGGCAATGCGAAAACATTAATGGCTCGTTTTCCTCCTTTTCTCTTTTATCCGTTTATTTGCCGCGCGCGCGTATTAAGGGAGGTTCGTTAGTGTATGCGTTTTAATATTGGCTACGGTAAAGCCACGAATTTCTCTTTCTCTCTCTCTCTCTCTCTCTCTCTCTCTCTCTCTCTTCTTCTCACATCGCGTATCGCGTAATTCTTTCAGCACGGTAAAATGAAGGGAAGGAAAACAGGATAAAATGACTTTCGACATTGAGCGAATCGGATGTGCGCTTTACCGGAGAATAATGTTCACGAGTCGTGCGCGCAATTCGAGTGTGTTATACCACCCCCGTGTGCTGCTGCTGCTACTGCTACTGCTGCAGGGGGGTGGTACGATGTTTATCGAAAATCGATAATAAGGCGAATGCGCGCGCGACATAGTTTTGCTCGTTTTCGCGTCGTTTGTCGCGGCTTACGATCCATGATGCTCTTTCTCTTGCGAATTATCCATGACACGAGCTTTGAGAAACGATCGCGAGTTATTTCAAGAGAAAGAGCGACTTGAGTCAAATTTTAACGTCACAATTAACGTTAAATCTAATACTTGGGATTTCTCTTTACTCAAGTATTTTCGAATATATCGACGATATCCGAAATGTTTCCGAGATTGTTAGAGAAGCGACGCTCAATAATTATGTTTTACTGTCTCCTATAAGAGAACAGTTCTCGTAAAGAGACAGAACGAGCGTTAGCAATTTGGGGAGAAATCGGATTGGACTCGATCGATTTGTTTACGAGGAAAACGCATCTTTCGGATTGATCTATAAATTCCGCCTCGTAGAATTGAGTCGAGCTAATGTTTTTTATCCGGCGGAAAACAATTTCACCGTAGCAAGGACGCGCTGTTTGCGTTGTATCATTGCGATGCACATTTTATCGTCGCGTAACAGCATCTCGTTATTCTCGTTATCTCGGGCGTACCACGTCAAAATGTGATACATGTCTCACATTGTCGCACATTGTTCCGCGTTCAAACAGAGATTTCAATTAAAAGCGGTATTTTTCCCCGGTACTCGTCAAACAATGAACTCAATATTTGCATTTACTTTACGCAAATCCCGCCATTTTCATGATTGTTAATACGCGGCGAGCGATTTATATATTCGAATCTTATTAGCATGTATGCTAAACGGTTACGAAATTTAAGCGAATTTCGGAAAATGTGGATGGATCTATAAAATCATGCACTTATGATCTCATTTTTCATCATGATTTTAATCAGAACTCTTCTGCAATTCCACCACCATTAATGATCTTCTGTATTTACCTCGAAATAATGTTTCCGAAACAAATAACATAACGATAATAAATTTTATACAATCCTCCGACTGAATTGAAAACGAGCGAAACATGATAATATTTATGAATATTATATTAATAAATAAAGTTCTGTCGGATGGTTTCGATACTTGCATTTAACGTCGCGCCCCCATCCATTATCGTGAAGGCAATATCTTTATTTTCCGATCGGGACTGCCATTTCTATCTGCAGTGATAAAACGCGTTTCGTTAGGGACCTGCGTTTAATCCCGCGAGGAAGTTAGATCTATCATCTCCCGCTGCATCTCGCGTTCTCGCGGGTGTCGTAAACGTCAAGGAGGATTATTGCAGCTGTCCCGGGCGGTAAGATATTGCGAACGCGTGAAAATCCTGGCCGTCGAAATGCCGCCTGCAACCGTTGGTTGCCCGAAACCGACTCGTTCCGTCTTTCCGGAGAGACACGTGTCAGCGAGGACCGTCGGAAAATCACGTCCGCGTTCGCTATAATCAATTGGCATTGATTGGCCGCTACAATCGCGATGTCCCTGCGCGGTCGCATTGTGTTCTATCGCCGATTCGACAGGATGAGGAGTGTCTAAATTTTTAGAGCACATTATAAGTTAATTTGTTACGGTATTTTTATTTTAATGATATGTTATTATTTATATCATTCATTATTTTTCATGTAATATATTATCATAAAATGCTTTATCATTGTGATAATATTTAACTAATTAGATTGATTTTATATTGATCTTTTAACAGTCGAGATGCATCTGTTTCTTTTCGAGAAATATTTTTCGTAGAGATTTTGTAACACTCGGTGTTTTAGTTGTTATTAATTACTCTGTGATACATCAAGATTTTTTGTGCTATAAAACTCATATTGTTATCGTTTAGACTGTAATCAATCTTTGATTTGACGATAAAGATTAATGTACTGATAATTAATGCAATTGTGCATTGACGCAATTAATACAATTAACATAATTAGCTTTTCGTGTATTCCATGTCAAGTATGGTGGTATTAAATTTTAATTACGGACGCTTCGGCGAAGTCAGCAGCTCTTCTAATTACGGAAGATCTCGCTTTCCTCGTTAGTTCAAAATAATATCGGGTCGTCTGTATTTCGGAGGCGAAGTTTGCGCAGGAACTGGCGGAGTTTAGGCTATTTATCCGCCGTGAAGCGTTATCCGCAGTTTCGTCTGTATGCACATTTCGCCGCGATTAGCGCATGTTCGTTAGTGCTTGGGCGTGAACTTGCACGAGGGCCTTCACCAATCAGTCGGCCAATACCCCGAGAGACATTCCTTCCCGAGAGACCCTCCAGGATCTTCGGGATAATAGGGAGATCTTCAGGCAAAGAGAATCGGCGCCCTCGTAACGAAAGTAGAACGCGGAACAGATTGTCGTTTATCGATTTTGCGTCCGGCCACAGACAGCCCCGTTATCTCGCTTTATAAATATTTAATTAAGCACACGGGGGAGTTACCCGGTATACGCGGAAGACCGTGCTCGATCGATTGGCGCGTAATGGAATAATTAAATAATTCGCGAATGTCGTAAATCGCATTTGAAATTCCCTTCAGACAGATGTCAAGTGAATTAAGCAATTTCATGTCACACGTGTACTCTTTTTAATTGAATAGATAAAAAAATTATATTATATAACATATTTTCATATTCTATATGATTTACGTTTCGTTTTTCATACACACATGTAATATGGAACAGAAATCTCCGACGAAATAGTCGTAGAAAAATGATTTACTAGCTCAAATTTTTTCATGTTATTTTTTTTGAAATATTTTTCCTTTTTAATATTGTGTAATATATATGATTGAATTATGACACGCATCATGTTTTATCGCCTTCAAATAGTGTTTTGGAGATTTGTTAAGATGTTTCGCGATTTGTTTGAGCACGTTTATGCTGCAATTATGTTGTCAAAAGCGCTATCTCTTATTTTCTGGGGAATAGAATACCCATAAATGGACGAAATGTCAATCGTGTATTATCTATTGTCCAATTAAACATGTCAAACGTCGAGCTCGATCGGAAATATTTATTAGATGGGCGTTTGGCTGTTGCTCTTATTTAATTTATGCGTGCATGTCCGATCGTCGAATATCCCCATCGACGACGATAATGCCCATCGCGATCGATCGATTTGCGAGCAAATAATTTATCGCGCGCGTGTCATTCCGAAAATCGTTTGTAATCTTCGTCAATCGATCGTCTACCACCGTTAATAATCCCTTTGATTTGCGCTTCGGTGACGAATTTTTCGCGGGAATTATTTTTCAATCCGACGAGATTTGTCCGGAAATACTGTCATTGTTGAACAAAAAAAATCTCTGGTTTCCACGTGTTTGCGAAAGGACGGAAGATAAAAGTAAAATACCATTATGCGCTATCACGCTCGTCAGAATTATTCGCGTTATCAGATCAGTCAGATTTCGTAACAAATAAAACGTCGCGCGAACTTATAATCTGATCTAATATTTTATTAAAGGGAATATTTGACGCGAATACGTTACTTATTCACGTCTATAAACCGAGAGCCGATCGAGAGGAGCTTTCTGGGACGATGAAAACTGAAATCCCTCCAAGGTCTGCCCCACGTTTCTCTCCGTTTCCTCTCCTTGAGAGGATTCGCCAGGTAGTTGCGCCGCGTCGACCGTAAACTTGCGAACAATCACGATAATGGATGCCTTCTAGGAAAAGTTATAGTTGCGGTGGCGTAATAATCGGCAGGCCGTCGGATAGACAGAGAGATCTTCGCGAGAGAAGAGGAGAGAGGGTGAGAAAGGGAGACGGGAAAAAAGATGAATCTTTTGGGCGGGCTCGGAGGAGACAGATTCGAGAAAAAACACGGAAACGTGTGCCACGGAGGTTGTTTTCGTCGGGGATACGAAACCGGGTTGATTTTTTTGCTCTACTCGTTCTTTGTTGCAACTTGGCTGCGCGACGGTTGCAGCAGCAGCTACCAGCGGTGTCGCGTGTTTCACCCAAAGCCGAGTACGTTTGTTTTTTCTACGTGCCTGTGTACGTCGGTTCAAGCCGAAGCTTTCGGCGGCACGTCACATATGTCGCGTGTAATTTTAACATCCGAGCAGTCACGCGCGAAAATCGAAGGCTTCATCACAGGAAGCCGAGCTACATAATCTATGGAGTCGATTTTAGATACGGCTTCGCAATTCTGAAGTAAATCTAAAATGAAGTTGTATCTCAAATTAATTCTACTCTCGAACTCTCGTTCTCTCTCTCTCTCTCTCTCGCAACCCTCCAACTCTCGGTTGTATAAATTTAAATGCGGCACTTTAATATTCACTGTCTGCTTTCATTAAATTTAACTTATTTAGGATTACTCCTTCCAACTTGCCACATTTGCCTATTAGTAATTTTAGACGGGAATATTAGACGAGCATGTTACCTTTTAATAAATTTAAGCACCGTGTCTTATCACAACGATTACTCAGATTATCGCTATTAATAATCGACAGTTTACAAATCACGTAATCCGCCTCCCGCTAGTTACTATAGCTGTCGTTAATTTTTCACGTGCATGCTAATCTTCAATTTTCCAGGCGTCCGGAGCTTGGTGTAATGATCTAGAAAAACAACCTCCACGGCCTCAGGTACACGTAATGGGCACGGGATGTTAGTTACGTATTCCCATTACAGAGATGCCCGCGTGCATGCCGTGGCCATAATGCGCACAGTGGATTTCTCATTATCGATGCCCGTGATTTATGCTCTGTTATCGTAAGGGACATTGTACACGTAGTGCAGGACCTAATTCCGATTACACTAAGAGATTACCGTGTAGGTAAAGCATCGGTTCCTGTCGGTCGTTTCCCATTGGTCGCCGAATGCGAACGCGTATCCGTAGCGTTCACATCGGCATGATCGGTCGAGCATGTCGATCGGAAATTTCCAGTCCCAAGTGGGCCAAGTCATACGGCCACGCATTCGTTACATTTAACGCATTTGGAAGCGAAAAAAAAATATGTTAGCCGCACGTATTATTATAATCAAAATATAGATTTTTAAATCTATATTTGTTTCTTGGAAATCTGGCATATTGGCGAATGCATGCATTAATATACTATAAGAATTTATAGAAATAAGTATATCACTGCAGATATTATATTTATTATATTTATAGAAGCAAGTATATCACTATAGATTTTAGAAGAAATGTTGTTTGCGAATCACTCTTCATAGAAATTTGTAGTCGCTATGCACGTTGCGGTCAATATCGCGCTTGAAATTGGAATTGGATTGGATTATATTGGAATCGTTTCGAACTGACAAAGTTACTTTCGTCGGACATCGATATTCCTAAATGAGGTTTCCGTACTTGAAATAATGGACATTCCTGCCATTTGTGTTTGACACGATGTATTTTCCAACGGGCGAACCGCAACTGTATGACGTCGAAAAAGAAATTATCGCTCGAAAAATATCGTTGCGTGATCAAAGTCATTTCGCGAGATCAAAGCAACCCCATTTTCCGCGGTACGTGCACGAGCTGCACTGTGGCTTGCTGAACGTTTTTGTTCCCGCCTTTAGCGGAGTTGCGAATTTTTTTCGCCATTATCTCGTCTCGCGCCGACAAATTCCTCGGTGTGTCGAAACCGTTCGATGCTTATCTGCGATGGCGGCCGCGTTTTCAGAATGCGTGTATTGTATATTCACGCGCGACGCTATTACGAGATTCCGCGACGAGGAACATCCCGTCGTAAAGCATTATTAAACGCTCCTCCGACTATCTACGCGCGCGCACACCGTCATTTCTATTATAGTCGTGCAAAAACGTTGCTTTCGTCTATTTAGAGCGGAGTTTTCTTGCGAAACGACGAATTTGAGGTTTTGCTTTGAAATATTTTATAAACATTCGTTAGTTATTATTGTCATTAAGTCCGATCACTATTTAATAAGATCGATAAATTGGCAAGACGCCTTACGAATTATGGAATTTGTTATTTAAGTGGAACGATTCTTCTCTTATTTATCGAAACTCGTCTCGCTGGAGCACAGCCTCTTGTTCTTATTATTTCAGTTCATCTTATATCTCTATCTTTTTTCCTTTAGATTTTTATCGCGCGTATAAATCATTGTTGTAGTCGCTTTCACTCAGGAATCGCTCATTCAAGCGTACTTATCGACCAAGATTTTCTGAAGTGCGCTTGTAGCGCACTTTCACGTCGCGCTTCGTCTATTTTTCATTATTTCCCGACGCGCTTCGTTTACCTTCGGCAAGAAAAGCGCCTCCGCGTCTCTCCTTCATCCTGAACATCTGTGATGGAGAGTCACAGTGCTCAATTTTGGTCGGAGCTTTTCTAGTTTAACCGAGAATTGGATCGTCATGTTCGTCTTTAATCTCATTAAAAATTTCCAATTTCCAGGATTTCGTTTCAGTCTAATTTAACTAACAGAAGTCTTCTATTTATATGCAGATTTTCACATTTTTTGGCACCAAAAAAAGATATAAACATGTTTGTTGAAGAACTGAAAATGTAATTATCCTTATCTAGTAAAATATGCATCTGAATGTTCTTCGAATAATTTAAACAGACTCGATTTGTCTCTTTATAACATCGTAGAACTGGCAGCAATATGCAGTTAATTTGCAAACTATTTTTATCTATGTGTGTTTCTCCGGAATCATGGATTTATTATACTGTATACCTATACTTGACTATTTTCAGCCAGGTGAACAAATAAAAAAAAGAATTAAAGGATTATAACGATTATTCTGTTTCTGGCGCGATAACGATGTCGCGTTGCGGTTTAATGGTTCGACACATTTCACAATAATGCCAATCTACGGCGGTGCTAATCGCGGATGGCCACTTTATCGAGCGACCGATCGCGCGACGGGACATCAAAATCAGTTTGTAACAATTGCTAATAGCGCATCCTCGATCGGGACGCGCGATAGCTCGCGCATCGCCATCGCGTCGTGACTCTTATCTCTGATCAAGAAATACAATCTATCCTACACGAAACGTCGTGACCCTAATCATGGGAGAGTTCTATTTTAGACTCCATTTCGTTTAGACAGGTGCATTTTATTGAGGCAACACGAAAAAAACCGACATATATTTCCGAAATTCTTTTTTGTAATATGTCTATATTTATACTTTCATATTAGGGAATGATTGAGAAAAAAACCTTACGGGCACATTTTTCACGTTTGCAAAAACTGATAAAAAATTTTTCATTTATTTAATAAAGTAATATTTAATAAAGTGAATGTATAGTATATATATTATATTAGGTAGAGTTTTAATATATTTCTATATAGAAGATATTTCAGAGGAAAAAGATTTAATCCATTCTGGAGCTAATGGAAAAATGCCTTTATTCAAGTTAAGGGTGGAATTTTAGGAATTTTGCACGCAATATACTTCATTTGCGTTCGCTCGAATGAGAAGTGTAATAATAGAGCGCTAGACGACGAACTCTTTTTTCGAATGCGTGTAATAAGCGCGGTATTTGTTTGAGAGGGAGAGAAAGAGGCGCTTCCAAACTTTTCTTTAGCTCGCGCGTAATAATAGAGAGATCGTTTCAAACACGCTCGTTCCTGATGTATCTAATAATAGAGCGCCAGTTCCGAACTTCTTTCTCCACAAGTGTAGTAATAACAGACGGTCCTAAAACTTCCTCTTGATGCGTGCTTCCCGTACTCTTTTAATACGTGTAATAACGGGGAAACGCGGTGCCAAACTTTCCTGATGCGTCTAACGATGACGGCAGGAGTTTCGAGAAAGAACCAAACTACCCCTCACCCCGCACCAGACCTTTCGAATGAGAGAGAGTGGGTGGAAGGAGATCCGACCGAATGGCGTGCCGCGGGCGATTGATGACTCGTGACCTACTTTTCGAGCCGGTGACCCAGATGCGAGGGTGCCTTGATGTAAGATATCGGAGTCCTCCTACCTACCTCTCTTTCCAGCGCGCTCCTTTTCCGCACTCTCTCCGCTCTCGACTGCCTCGCGGCTGACGGTAGTCGGTTAGTTCGCTCTGACAGCGAGAACGTATGGCCGATCTCGTTTCTCGGATCGAGAGTGACCTAGGTTACGAGATTTTTCAGGAACCGATAGCCGATTGTTTCAAAAGTGACGCACGTCAAATTCCGAACGCGCCTTATTTACTCTACCCCACTTAGAATGTATTTGAATATTTGACCTGAGTCGCATTCAAACAATTCGTTCGTGCATTCTTGAAAGACATTCCTATCTTATATGGATATTTATATTTTAAACAAAATATAAAAATGGTATTTTGTTAGTTATTTAATGCTGTGTTGTGCGACGAAACATAGTCGCGTAATTTTTTTGCGGAACTAAAGTTACGTCATTAGTCCGACCTCTGATCAACATGAACTATTTAAAAGCGGCGTAAAATAAAAAACGTCCTTCGATAGGCGATGTTTTGCATGCGAAGAGTTATTACCGCGGATATTTTAAGCTGAGTGCATTTTAAACGAGCGACTTATCGCTCGATGAATCATCGACACGATCGTTACTCCATTTTTCTCGTATGATTCATTGTATAAGTGAAGGCGATATTGGCGGAACGCGGTGATACTTTATCAACATTATCCGATGTAGATTACTGTATCATAGGTAAAAATAGCTCTGATAGTGAGGAATTTATGTAACTGCCTGCAGGTTTCTATGAAACGTTGAAGTACACTCGGACGTTCCAATCGCTCTCTTTTGACATTTCTACAAGATTACATTATTTTCCTTGTAAATTTCCTCTAAATTTACATCTTCTATCCAGTACGCAGTCTGCGATAAAAAGCCGGCAATTTTTTTTTAATTCAAAGACAGATAAAATTTCTCAAAGTTTTTTTTCTGCTTTATCCATTTCTCCATGGGAATTTGATTAGACTTTATCCGCTCGAGAGTAAGATCAGAAAGCCATAAAATCCTTCTTTCCCTCTTTGTAATCTACCGTTTTAGACTCGCTCATATTTCACGCTGCAGCAAACACGAGGGAAGAGAGAGAGAGAGAGACGGAGAAAGCAGGTCCAGGATTTGTTTATGAAATTTATGCTAAGTCAGGGTATAAGAAACCCGGATAAGCACCGGGCAGGCAGGCAGGCAGGCAGGTAAATTCGTCTCTGTCAGTCAGCGTTGCGACGGGTAGACGACGATGCTCTCCGACTCGTCTCGTCCCACTCTCCCTCCCTCGCTCTCCTAGCTTTCTCCTAAGATCCTCTCGCCGAATTGTGACAGCGTCGTCGTCCGCCGGAAGGATGCGACACCGCGCCGCGCGTTGTATATACCCGGTGTGCGCGGCGTCGTATCGAAAGGAGGTAAGGAGTGGGAGATCGAATGGTGGGGTGGAAGTGCCATCGACGGCAAGGGTGGGGGTTTGGTGCTTGTAGTGGTGGTAGTAACGAGAGCGGGTAGGGAGACCTCCACGTCGCAGAGGACCGAGAACGGTGTAACGTTGCTCCGGCCAGCACTACCAGCTTCAGTGTCGTTCCGGCCGCGGTCTCGTTCGGTCGTTCTTGGCGAGAGGTCACGAGTTTACGCTCCTTCGGCATCGCCGCGACCGCCTCTTCTCCCGGCCTACTTTTGACCCGCGGAATACATTACGGTCTCGTGTCGAACTTGGTTGCTCCGGCCGTCATCGTCGAAGCTCATTATGAACATGGGCTAGATTGCGACTTTCCATATCCGCTCGAGGATCAGGATCAGTGGAGTAATGTGTCGCGACAAGTAGGGGGAGGATCGAAACGGAGTTGTTAGTGCTACAGTGGCAGTGCAAGTGCCGAATTTACTTCGTATCGTCAAAGATTACCATCGCGATCGTGCGCCTAACAGCACTGGTGGCGCAGTCCGCGGGTATTGTAAGATGAGCCCGGCCTCCCAGGGCGCCTTGGAAGTGGAGCGTTACATCGGCAGTTGCCTGATTTCGTCCAACGTGCGCACCGGGCTGCATGGTAAGCCCGTACCCGTCTGTCGGAAGCAGGAACAGCCAGCGACGGTACGCGGCGGCAAGGCGCGCGGCTGTTACAATGGAGGGCAGAGTTACCCCGGGCTGGCCGATCAGCAGCAGTGTCAGGTGCAATACGGCGGTCCGGGCGGCTGGACGGGCGCGCCGCTGATATCGATGACGTCGAGTCCACGCAAGTGTAATCAACGGTCATCGCCGTCGCTCGGCCAACAGCAGCAGCAGCCGCAGCAACAGCAACAGCAGCAAACGTGCAGCGATCAGCAGCAGGTGCCACCGGGCGGTCATCTGCACAAAAGCCCCCTGTCCAGGCTGGCGATTCATACGCAGGGCGCGCCCCTAATTCTCGCCGGGCGATTTTACAATCGCGGCAAGGTGCACAGCAACAATAACAGTGGCAATCTTAATGGTATCGCCAACGCGCCGCCCTGCGGCAATATCGCCGGCAATTACGTTCATAATAGCGCGAACCCGTCCATGCCGAGCAACGTGAACGGCGCGACGAGGTGTCCGGGGTCGCGAATCGCCCCTCAAAGGCCGGCGGAGGCCCTCGCCAAGAAACCACCGACGACGATGTCTTCGAACTCCAAGTCAACGGCGACGAACGCCGACTGTTCCTCCGCTGCGACGAAGGAAAATGCCGGTTCCTCGAGTATCGCGAATATCGATTCGCTGAGCATTGCGAGCGACGAGAGCTCCGGCTCGAACAATTCGGAGAATAGCCTGCCGCGCATCATCAAGCCTCGCAAGCGCAGAAAGAAGGACCGCAAGCCGCCGAACAACGTCGTCGCGAGTGGCGTTGACGCGGCTAAATCGGAGGAGCCGCAGGCGCAGCGGCAGCAACCTGCCGGTTGCGGCGCCGCGACTGGGGAACAGTCTAGCGTTATCGGTGTGAAATCGTACGCGCCAACTTACGAACCAAGGATCTACGAATCTGCCGCGCCGCATCTCAGGAACTATCGGAGGCCACCGGTCGGCCATCGTGAGAATATCTACGGTGGTTGTAGGGCGCCGTCGATGCAGACAGAGATGGTAGACGTCAGACAGCAGCGGTACGCGCACCACCGGCATCATGTGCAAGTGAAAGTGCTAGACGACAACCGTAACGTGATCGCGGCGCCGATGCGTGCCACAGCGCCGCCCAAGGGCTACCGGCATCATCACGCCAACGATAACAACTGTAGCGGCAACCTGCCGCGACGTTATATTCATGAATACGCGGGGGAGTCCTGCGAGGCCGCCGCCAGGGGGGACGGTCTGGGCCCGTGTCAGTGCCGATATTGCGACCCGGCCGGCCTGATCTGGGACGTCGATCGGAACGGTTACTCGCCGTTCCTGACATCGGCGCTGCCGCCTCCACCGCCGTCGTCGTCCGGCGTCGAGTACTGTCGCGGTAGTCATTTCGGCCAAATACCGCTATTCCTGACGTCACCATGTACGAATCTTCAGGAACGAGCGCTCGATAGATTATTCGACGAGCACTCTCGACCACACGACGACGCTAGGGACACAGGACCCATCTCCGGGCCCGGCGGCGTAGTGTTGAGGCGTAGCTGGAGCGACCCGACGAGTTACTTCAGCTACGGCGAGGAGATCGCCGCGCCGACGAGGGACGTCGGTGTCATCGGCGATCGAGGGGGCCAGTCTGAAAGTGGGAAACACAAACGAGCCCTCTGGCGCGGCGATAGCATCGGCAGCGCGCCAGCGAGCTCGCCGGCGAACGCGAACGCCGCGGGTCCGAACGCCGGTAGTGGGTCCGTCGCGTCTCCGAAGGGCTTGGAGGTATCCACGGAGATCATCACGTCGCCCAATGGCCATCGGGATCTGGAGATCAAGTTTTACTCATCGCCGTCGCCCGCCGAACGTCTCGCCGACGAAGACAAGTCGTCGTCGAGCTTCGCCGGGGAGGCTGACGACGACGACAACGGGGACGACGACTTCAGCGACATATGGAGTTACCACGAGTCGAAGCTGCAGCAGGACTTCCGCACGCTGTTGCAAGCGGAGGAGTGATGGGTCGTCGACGTTATCTAACCGAAGATGTTCTCGAACGCAACGAGCGTTCGCGGTCGTGCGGGCTTGTCCGGTGGAGTGCGAAGTGAGAGCCAAGCGGCAAGCGCCGACGACAGCAGAAACAACGCGGAGAAAAGGAGGAGAGTGTGTGGGTGTTGACGACGAGATATTTGGCCCCGTTCCGAAACGAAGTGACACGAAAGAGAAATACGGGCGATGCTCTCCTCGTCGTTCATCGTGCGCAAACGACTCGATTGGCGTTCGCCTTAATCTCGCAGTGGTCGCTTTTACGTGTGATTCGGGATCTCAGGGGGGCCATATATAAGCGTCCCCGCGCGAACGACGGTGCCACTAAGTCTCGGCCAAGAAGGCTTTGGAAGACGGCGTCGAAGGCGACAACGAGGAGGGGCTTCTCACCGCTAACGGTGTTCGTAGTATACGTGACGTGACGTGACGCGCGTGCACGCAATGCCGCACGCGACGCGCCGTCGCTTGGTACCGATGTCGCATCGGCACTCCATCTGATGTCCCACGTCCAGCGAAGTGAATTGACTTCAGCAACCGAGAACGGTGTCGATCAGTCTTGTCGCGAGCGTGTTAGTCTGGAGAGATCGGAAGAGCGTGTACTTGCGTGTGTGTTGTACGTGTATACCTAACGCACGTGACCGTATCTATCGGGTCTCTTTAACGCATGAATTTTCCTTGTAGTAGGTTGTGACACGACGTTCGTAGTCGATTATATAATCGGCGGTCTTTTATATTTTTATGAGTGCTATTTTTCTCTGGCGTGCACAAGATTTCGCTCGGAGATCCGGATGTGACGGAACATTAATTGAGCTAGATTACTATCAGAGAATAATAACACGTTTCGTACGTGTTTTTCAAAATTCATTCGTTAATTATGGATCGTGCAATCGATCCGTCCGACATTCCAATTTGCATCGACGGATTGGAGAACACTAGTCGATTAATTCCGTCGATTTATAAATATCTAGAAAACAATTAGGTAATTCTGATCGGTTTATTCGCCGATTACGCACAACTCTGTGCGTAGAAATTAGCCACTCCTTCTTTTCATAACTGTAACGATTATTCGTGGTACTACCTACGAAAGGTCATGCGTAAAAGAAGTCTGCGAGCCAAGGAACGATGAAACGTAGGAACAAGGCGGAAGGGACGAGGAATAAAATATATAACGTTCCTGATATTTTATGTATTACCAATCGGAATATCGGATATGCCTTCGCCGTGCCCTTCTGTAGACGTGGGACCACTCATCTCTCTTATGCTTCGACTATATCTGTTTTCCGATCGATTGCCCCTACACAATGATTATCTTATCATGAATTTATTCTATCTCATTCCGCGATCCCACGCCCAATTCTTATACCCCATTGTGTCTTGGCTCCGACGTATACCCGAGATCGGCGCGTAGAATACTAAACTATCGCTTCACGCGTAATTAGGCAGCGGCTATTTTTCCTCGATGTCCATCGATTCGCGAAGTGACGATCCGTGCGTACTCTACGCGCAACATCCTCCTTAACCGTTTTGCGGCTCGCAGTTGAGCTACGGTTCAAAAACGCTGAATCATCTAATTTATTCCAAACTCGCTTTAGCCGCGAAACGCGAGGTATTCTCATTTACGCATCGCGCCATTCATGTCGAAAGCGCGAGACGTCGCGTGCGGTGCCTAAAAGGCGCGTCCGGAAAAACTAGTTTCGACCGTCGTGCCAGCCGCAAGGGGTTAATCACGAGGGTTAATCGCGAGGTGCACTCGCGCGTGGACGCACGCTTCGTCCGACCACGCACTAACACGCTCGCGTGGCAGCGATATACACCGGTTTTTTCTGGCCGTCGTCGCCGCCGCCGCCGCCGCCGCCGCCGCCGCCGCAACCGCCAATTCAAGACGAGTAGCGGCGACGTGATCGTTTAAAACGTAACGTAGCAATTAATCGGAAGAACGATGAACGGTCCGGTCCGTTGCTGGCCGCCGCCACCGCCGCCGATCGTAATCGACGTCTGCGCCTTCCACCTCGCCTCTCCCTTCGCGCCCGATCGCGCGCGATAGTAGGTCGAACTGTTCCCCCGGCGGGAGAGAGAATCTTCATCATCATCTTCTTCCCGCGAAAGGGGCCCGCCTCGCGTGAAAGGAGCTACCGTCCGTACCGGTAACTGCGTTTAATCGCGCGCTATCGCCGCGTTTTATCGGATAACTCGGCGCAACGGTTCAGCTTCGGAGCCGAGCGCCGATAACCGGGCGGCTAGCTAGCTCGCCGAGTTCGTAACATTGTTTCGCGTTTCCCCCCTATCTCTCTCCTCGCGCGCGCCGTTTACCGTTGCCTCTGCTAAATAACGGCAGGCGGACCAGATAAACGCGTTATTGATTTGTTCAATATCAATACAATCAAGTGGAACTATCGTTGCCGTCATTCCGCCTCGATCCGCCGAAGTTGGATGGCAGATACTGTCGTACTTTCCGTTACGGGATGTCTACTCCTTCAGAATTGACGATCGGCAGCTCCGAAGTTTGTAGCGCTCGCTCTCTCTCTCTCTCTTTATTTTAAAGTCTCCCTCTACGAATTACAGTTAACGTGATTTTGTTCCGAATAAAGCTTTACAGATATTTGGGAATCAGAGTTTTAATTCTTTTCTTTTCGTCTTTCTACTTTTGACAATGGAATGCCATCGGTACCTAATATACTTGACTGTTGAATAAATTGGATCGCGTTTTTTTTTAATTCTCGCGTCGATAGAGATCTTAACTACAGTTAGGTAACCACAGTGAGGAATCTCATCGTTAATTCGTTAGATAACTTCTGTGAGTTTTTTTTTCCGGGAATGTTAGTATGATCGATCGGTCATCGCCACGGGCCGATTATCGCGGCGATCGAAATGCGACGGGTCGAAGCTCTCGAGACCCGATCGAGGGTGGAAGGTGCGGCAGGAATTACCGGCAGGATCGGGCGCTC
Source organism: Aphaenogaster ashmeadi (assembly GCA_003063805.1). Classification (NCBI taxonomy): domain Eukaryota; kingdom Metazoa; phylum Arthropoda; class Insecta; order Hymenoptera; family Formicidae; genus Aphaenogaster; species Aphaenogaster ashmeadi. The sequence continues at coordinate 121,942 of NJRQ01000355.1, read as the reverse complement.
TATACCCGAGATATACTATATATCTACATTAGCGAAAGGCCATCGCGCAGATTTACACAGAACGTAGAAGCGAGTAAACGTAGAAGCGAGTCGGCCGGTCACACACACGTACACACAGGCACGCCGTGTCTATCGCGAGCTGCGTCGTGATAGGTCGACTCGTTCTTCTGTAAATCTGCGCTCGATGATCGAGAGAGCCTCGGTCGAGGGGACCGAGGTTGCGCGACGAATCCCGCGAATCCTGCGTCGTTTTGTATGCGATATACGAAGACTATACCACCTGTCCCCGTTCCCTCCGCGACATTATACGTCACCTAGACGGACAAGACACATACCACGAGCCACCCAGCATCACACGCCGTCATTTCACCGTATACCATACACATACACACATACACACACATGCACACATCACTCGGCAAATCAACCACCTATCGTTAGACCGTAAGACTAGAATCTAAGGCGATCCATTTAGATTATTATCTCCGTTGTCTATATGTGTATAGAAGAAATCGCGCGAAGACGGTTCGCCTTTTGTTGTCACGATTTCGGAGCGCGCGATGGAAAAACACGACGACGATGACGAGGTGTGATCGAGGAATACAATAGGTGGATATTTTGAATGGGTGTTTTTGCATATGATACGCGTTCCGTTTTTTGGAGAAACGGGAGATATGAATACGTATTCACAAATAATGGAATGATGGAAGTATTTTTTCCGTTGCTACTAAAAAGAGATGTTTGTATTTGAAAGAATACCGCGTTGTTTCTCGTTACAGTTACAAAAGGTACAGTTACTAAATAGCTATATATTACAAATGCAAACGGCAATCGGAGGGACACAGGTTTGGCGTTCCAGTTTTCCAGAGATATATAACGCGCTGGAATTATTCATGAATATTTATAGCAGCCGTTTCTCCAAAAAGAAGCGCGCGCGGATTAAACTAGGAGGAAACCGATGGAATCTTGTTAGTATTCAGTACACTCGCGGTGCTGGGCATACGAAGGGCAGGCCATAAAAATTTGACAACGACGACGACGACTATGTCCGTTTGGGTTATAACGGGTGTGCGCTTTTGTACCGAGTTTGACGAGCGCGCGTTTCTCGAGCGAACGCGAAGAATGATATTAGCAATATTTCTCTCTTGCCGGCGAGTCGCACCTTGCGTGGCAAGTTTTATTGCCGAGTGGCGACAGATAAATATTGTCCTTGGCTCCTTGTTAAGGCGGAGCGCGCGCGCGCACGATGCATCGATGCATAATCTGCAATGCGTGCGCGAGGAAATCGTACGCGAGAGAGAAAAGAACGAGCGAGCGAGCGAGAGAGAGAGAGACTGCTTTAATAACATCGTCGTCGATATTTTTCTTCGAGAATTCTTACAAGTCGCATCCGAGGAAAAAGGCCTGCCATTCGCAAATGTTCGTTCATGTTTTATCCGATTGCGCGCGACGTTTGTCGACGCTGTTGCATGTCGACGTATAATATTTTCGGTTGTATCTAACGTCGCTGCATGAATGCGCTATACGAGTGCATCGGACGTAGCGTCCGGCGGGAAAAGTGAAACACGCCAGGGGCTGATTTAACAATAAGTCGAGCGACCGCGGCACAAGCCTATTTTAAGACTTGTAAAAGCGTTCTTATTTCTACATGCGAAGCGGTCTTTCTTATCGAGGGTCTTAGCACGCCCGAGTCATCCAGCAAATCTGAAAGGACGAAGGGAGGAAATCGCGTCCTACGCGCTGCACTTAGGCTCGTTTTCAACAAGTTGTCGCTTCTGCTGCAGACATTCCTACACAAATATCCTTCGTTCGACTTAAGTGTGTGGCTTCGCTTTTGGCAATCTTGATTACTCGATAGCATAGTTTATAGCGCGTTTTTGTGCACTACGATACTGTTAAAAGTATGCAGCTCCTATAACGCATCCATGTTCTCGGATGACGAACAGCGCAGCGTTCGTAAAATTTTGTTGTAAAAAAAAGAACGAAGAGATAATATAGCGCGTTTGTTATGCACGACCTCTTCGCGAGGAATGGCGGCTTTAATCCGGAAAGATTCAAGTGTTTCTCGACATGTCGGATCAGGAACGGTGAACGACGTCTGCTGATTTAGCCGCGGGACCTGTTACGAACAGTTTTCTGGCGACGCGTCGGCGGAAGTGACCTAATTTATTTACCGTTCTCTAAGCGCCTAATAAATTTGTTAAGACGCGTATGCGAATGTCGCGGCCGAGAGAAGTGAGAATTGTCGAATAAACAAAAGAGAGAAAGAGAACGATGCGTACAGTCGTGTTCTTGAAAAACAATCCCGCCGTTGAAGATGCTCTCGAACAAGAATCCTCACCACCTGTTGACCGCCCGGAAATCGCGATACACACGAAAAAGGAAAGAGCGAAAGGAATTTCTTTTTTTTTTAAGAATTATTATTCTAAATATTTGTGATCTTTATTTACATTTACTGAATGTCTGGAAAATACGAGGACAAAGAATAGCAAATATTGGAGAAAACAACTGTGGCAAATATTAGACAAACGAGGAAAATTGAAAGCATTAAAAAAATATGGAAAATGTGGAGAAATTGATGAAAATAAAATGTATAACAGCGAGACGCTCGATCGACAGATCCTGTGATTTTCGAAAACTTGAATTTTGACAGTAAAAATCTGTAAGAAGCGCACCTTTTCTGTTTCTCTTGTGAGACAATCACAATTTAGTTTGCTATGCATTTGCAGCAGAATTCAATTGAGAACTCTTGAGACATAATAATGTAAAAAAGAATATTACAAAATAGACTCGCGCTGGATCATCGACATGCGTTCGTTGCGTTTTGCTCAGCTCAGGATTTCCTCGGTTCTGATAATTTTGCCTTTCCCGATCGCTCGTTCAATGTGATCGCTTCAGAAATCGTGCTTTCCGTTTGATCTGATCTCTGACGAAGACAGAGGGAGAGACTCGAAAACAGCCGAAATGGAGGGAGTTCAATGAGCGCGGTTTAATGATCCTCGATTGATTTTCGTCTCCGTGTCCTGTTTTATCTTTTTATTTTCGATCCCCATATCGGCCATCGATCGTTTTTTGATTCTCTCTTCCTCCTGCTTCTCCTTTATGTATTTATTTCACTCATCGTCAATTGACGTTAATAATGTATTGTGATAATGCAACGATATAACACACAAACACACACGTACATATACACACCGATACTCGGCTCCGCTTCGTCGTAATAGACTGATCAACCAAGCCGACCTACCAGTGTCGCCCATAGTGCTGTGTTGCACTAACTCGAATCACACTGTTTGGAAGAATCAATAAAAACGTCTTTAATTTATTCGTGGTCATTATTTTTATTGCGTCCCATTTATAAATCCGTATTAAATTAATGAACGGTGTGTACATAAAAGAAATGTATGTATAAAATATAATATCATAGATATCTCTTTTAAAAGTAATACATAAAATAATACGTAAAGCCATCACAAACTTTTACTATTTTAATAGATGAGGGATCTGTGAATAATGTGTCATTGCTGCGATTTAAACGCAATTATATTTGGACAATAATTATGTAAGAGAGATTTAAAATCCTGGAATTTAAGCATTAACGCTCTAATTTCTTAATTTACGTTCGACGAAAATTAAGAAATTCTTGCAATGATTTTAATAGATATTTATAAATGTCGTAAATTTATAAATATCGTAAATTGCGTTTCCAATTGTTCTATTTTTGTGTTAACTTGTTTTTATATTATTAATTGGTTCGCCATAAATGTTATTCTTCCCTTCTGTAATTCATTATAACTCACTGTAATTTTCCTGAATGGAAAAACTAATGTTGAAGGGCAGAAATTGAGCTACCGCGTATCTTTCTTTTCTTCCCGGACCACCAATCGACCACGAGCATCAATTCGCTCATGGTAAACGAAGTCACGCGAGGATAACTCAATCATCTCCCTCACGCGTTTTTTATTCATCCTCCTTTCTTTCTCTCACGAGCGAGCGGATTGAGTAAAAATAACGCGGGGCGTTCAATTTACTCGTTTATTCAGATGAAAATTACTGAGACGGCAATTTTGCCTTCCGCTCGTTACACGACGAAATATACAGAGCCGCATGACGTAGCGCGTATTATAACGAGTTTGACTTATGGTAAGTACGGTAACAGGGTTTGATACGTATTTAAGATTATATGTATCCCGTTGGCGAGCTGATTTATCACGCGAGCGGCGATTTAATATCCTCGACAGGGATAATGATATAAAACACTTAAGTCACGATCGCTCGACATTATGGTCAGCATAAACATAGAGCTTAAAGTAACATAAATATTAAGCGAGTGTGGTCAGAATTAAACTTAGAAATGTCAACTATTATTAGGATGTAAGTCGTATCGGCCATCTCAGGCAGTGATGTTAATCTAACTTCTTATCGATTATACACGACTCAAGTAGCACGGATCTTGAAACTCCGTAGCGTAATATGACACCCGTAATGCAAGGAATTCTCAAGTTGGTTAATTACTCCTTTTAGAAACATGACTTTTCCGTGACGATTGCGCAATTGCGATCTTTCACCGTGGGTGGCACGATATTATCTATTCAAGTGCCGTTTACGCGCCGTAATTTCTCGAGAAGTCCTGCCGATTTCATCGCCGGTTTTGCATCGCCGCCCCCGACGCCTCCGCGTCGGCGAGCGAACGCACCGATTCTCTCGGTTTCCCCCGGGAATCGGCTTATGCACTTGGCCGATGCCAGACCGTCATTCGACGGCGGCGAACGTAATCCGACGATCTCCTCTTCCTTATCTCGAAATTGAGTAATGGCCCCTTGACTGGTTCGCGTGTGGGTCGGTAAACTGCTATAATTCGCCCACGTTGCCGCACATCCACTCCCTGGTACTGTTAACATTGGCTCTTCACACGTCTGTTCTACCGCACCCCTTTCTGTCGTTGATGGTCCTTATGATTGGGTTGATCCTTATGATTTGCTTGCTGCAATTATTGCGAATCTCTGTCTTTAAGGACCAAATCTGCTGCATCTCTTGTACCTTGATAATAGAAAGGAAAGAAAAATATGGAAAATCCATATCTACTCTTTATGCGTTAGGCAAATATATCTTTGCAATTTATTCTTTCTCTTGGTTTAAGAAAAAGAAAGGGAGAAAGGTCTCCGTTTTTTAATCTTTTATTTGATTATATTTTTAATATTCATATATACGACATTCAACACGCTCTGTGAATTACTTTAGAAACTTTTAAAAATTTCTACTGAAAGTATTTGTTGAAGATAAGAGACGTCCATGTAACTTGAGCGGATTTAGGTCACGCTTACGGCCAGGCTCGGCATCTCTTGCCTCGTGCCGAAATGAATGTTCGTAATCAATGACACCTCATTAGCCGGTCGACGCTTTGCCTAACAGCCTGCGGCATGCTGTGTCGATTGAATTAGCCATCGTCAGTGTGTATGTGTGTGTGTGTGTGTGTGTGTGTGTGCATGTGTGTACGCGACGTAATCCGTCTGTCTTATCGCGTGCGCCGTTGCTCGTGATGAATCATTATACCGGTTGGATTAGGGACGTCAATCGATCGGAGGGAAAAAGGAAAAGAAGACATCGAGAACACGGAACCGGTATGTCGATGTCTACGACAGATTTCTCTGAGAGGAGTCAATCGAACGGATCGATCGAACGGAGCAGCGTCGAAGTTTGCAAATGACTAATCACGACATTGTTGCAATTCATGGTTGTTATCGCGTGGTGAACACAGAGCCGTTCGAACGTTATCTGTTAATTCGAGTTTGCTCGTGAAAAAATTAATGAAGAAGTACCACACGTGTATCGAGGGGGAGCGACACGTATCGAATTATTCAGAGAGCAGATTAAGATGCGTCCATCGCGACTTGTATTTTCTATTGCACGCAGCGCGATACAGTCGCTTGTGCAACGTCGTAGATTTAAATAAACAAGATGATGAAACCTCGATATGTTAATACACGATTTAAATTTATACGCGAATTTAAAGCGATTCAGATTAATTTATCGATGCATTACTTTCTGTACGTATAACGTAAAACGTATATGTTGGTTCTAACTCATACATCTTTCAGTCATTAATCAACTAATTATCATATTTGGTATTTTGCATAAAAATACGATATTTTATATTATGAATCTTATATGAGCATCGTGCGTATAAACACACTGAAAACAAGTAAATTTGACGTCATAACGCAGGAAGAAAATTATATAAGATGTATATAACTTATATCATTGATTACGTAAAAGTGGAATCAACGTGAAGAATTTGAAACACTTCGATTCCTGTAAGATATAATTATTTTCTGCTCCATCTGTGTAATTTGCCGGCGACATTCACTGATAGTCGATCAACATCTATATTTCATCATGCAGGTGTATAATTTTGCATTATATTTTAACATTACTGCACGGCGGTTGTCACATGTTTCGACTTTGTTGAATATTATCGCGAAATTTACAGCAGTTTTTCCTCATTTGCGATTTATCTAAAAAAAGAAACTGAAATTTTTTATCGTTAATTTTGCATTTATTAAATACTGAGCGTAATAAATTATTATTTTGTCATTTTATGTATACTTGCATTAATTTTTCTTTCTTCATACTCTTTAATAACTTTTAATAATTAAGATCGATTACGATCAGATATGTATACAGGTGTGTAATTAAATAATTCCTGATTATATTATTAATTGAAGCATACCATATATACGTACATTTTATCGGAATAATCTTGGAATCTTTACTGTGTCCTTTCCGCACGTACAATTTAAGGGAAACTAAATTCATACGTACGCATACGCACCGAGAGATCGTTCGAGGATCGTTATACGGAGTTTCACAGCGTGCTGGCGTAGTTTCTCGCTAATTATGCAGCCTGTCATTAAGACGCCCGCGAAACCCGAGGGCACCGTCGACCCACCGACGTTGCACCGCACAGTCCCGCTGTTTTTCATCCTCGGCGTCATAATCACGCACGCTTTGTATCGCCGCATTGGCACCTTCTATACTCGTTAGTGCTTCTTGGTTCACTTGCTCATTCGCGAGAGAATGAGAGAGAGAGAGGGAGAGAAAGAGAGAGCCGTATCTCGACGACGCATTCGCGCGCCGTAAGTATATTTTAAGAGACGCGCCATTTCCAGCCAATTTGCATCTGAATACGAGCGTCATAATGGCCTGAACTTTGCATACGTGACCTTGTCGCGTGTATCACGGGCAGAATGTGCCTTGGAGAACGCCGTCGTCGCTCCGCCGCCTGTACGGTCGCTCTTAATTACGACTATTAATACGGAACGAAAGCATCCTTGCCGCGCGGACGGAGGAGTAGTTGCTCGATAATGTATACGACGTGCTTTATAATTTGTAAGATCGGATACTAAGATATGGTTTCTAGAACTGGTTAATTCCTGATTTTTCACGTAATTTTTTATCTTTCCTCTACCGACGATTGATAGTATTTCTCGTAGAGGTATAGTCGGCGTTATTCTTTTTACGTTTTAATGTAATTATAATAGGTGGACGCAACCTTTACATTCTCACGCGTTTTAGTGTTTATGTTCTGTAAAATCCACAACGTACGTTTCAGGCATTATTCACGAATAATTGATATTCATTAGTCATTCTGAGTAATTATTTGAATAACTATTGTTGGATCGGGTGATATATTCGGATCATAAATATTCATTATATCATTATCGTCCGCGAGATGCAAAAAGGCGCGTTGCCGCCACTCACATCGCGATTTATTCTTTCAAGAGAGGTTACGTAATTCAATCTTTTCGAAATTTAATGTAATTCTTATAAATCGCTTTCGATAAATATGCGAAACCGTCTGACAAATTTACGCACGGGACAGCTCGTATAAGCAAGAACTGCAATCGAAATAAGCAAGAAGGCTTCTCCCGGTAACGAGCGGCAATTATTATAAGAGCGATAAGTGCACGGTGCTTGCGCGAGGTGGATCTCAAAGCGGCGGTCGCGAAAGAAGTGCTTAACCGCCATAAAATAATCGGCGAGTATTCTCGGGTTCTACTTTATAACTTTGGGTCTCGTTGGCCACGATGTTTCTTCCCAGTCTCGCACTTTGCCACGATTGCGAGTCAAAATTGAATTTTGGACGACTGCTCTCATGCTGTTTCACCTATTAAAAATTTAGAGGAAAAAAATTTCAAAGAAGGAATAATATTTCAAATACTCATTAAATTTTTTACGTTTTGCTCATTTTAGCTTCCAATATTAAGATACTCAGATAGATGTTATTCATATTCGTTAATTACCACCGTTCGCGTACTGTGTTAATTACCGTTACGCGTTTACTAGACTGTTAAATAAATTAACTGTACCGAGTTAAAGTGTAGACCCGCTGTAACTTTCAGCTTTTTCGCTGACTCCTCGCAAACGTGTTATTTCTCCGGGGGAAAACTTCTACCCGGGGATTTTGCGTAGAATTTATTGCCACCGCGCCGCTGCTGGCATAAATCGCGAATTTAACGGGCGCGTTTATTCGTCGAAATTCGTTCGATGAGCCCCGGCCCGGTGTGGTGGAAAAAGTATCGGGTTTTAACATTTTTTTCTACAAGGGGCGAAGCACTGTTGTTCCGCGCGGCTTGTAAAAATAAGGTTCGTCTAACAGTATTGAAAAGTTTTTAACGATTCACCGATGGAGCCGTCAAAGCCGTAATTCCTGCCCGTTTTACTCTCCGATACCGTGCCGCTCCCGCCGATAGTATCGAATGGATGCCGTCGGATTAAGTAGATCGACCACGGTTAACGTTGCACGGCAAGTGTTCTCTGCAAGTCGGCATACAGCCGTGGCCAGAAGTGCTTCGCAGCTTGAATAGATTGCGTTAAGCCGAGATATTCTATTTCACAGATTAAAAGGTACGATGAAATTATGTTACGATTAACAAGTATTGAAACGTGACGCGATTATTAAAATAAACATGTGGCGTCCTTTAGTTTATGAATGTCGATTATTTTGTCTTGTTGAGATTTATCAAAGGGACTTCGCACTTTTGGCCAAGGCTGTATATCTAATGCCCACAACTCGAGGCCTATATCTCGGTGGTACATTAGCGTATTATCGAATACACGATAATAACAAGATATTACAGTCAGCGTTTAGTCTGTTATAATTGCGGATAAGTGGGTTAGAGCGTTCGTATTAATCCAAGTGTTGGGCGTACGAATGGCTCAATTGTTGAGAAATAGCGAATTAAGCGGCTTAGGTACTTCGTTCCATCGCGGAATTTACAATGCGGAAAACAGCTTCCCGATTAAGAATATCTGATTTAAAGATTTCAGATTCGGTGCTTGAATTACGGTTGAAATCTGCTCAAATCGAAACGTATTTCGATTAATCCGTTAATACCTGGACAATATTTCTTTCCAGTCAGACAATATTTCTTCAAGAGTGTCGTTTACAATTAGTTTTATATATTTAAAAGAATTAGCACAGAGAGACGCACGATGACTTAGCACAAAAGTTGGCCTTTTTAAGAATTTTATTATAATCAATTATTATTAATCAAGTTCAATAATCGAGTGTAAATAAATATGCAGTCATGCGATGGGATTTCTAGAAAGATTATATTAGCTTCACACACACATACACGTACGTATTCTATTTTTTCTTTTTTTTTCAGTCTAACAATTCCAATTTCGGCGACTAAACGTCGGCGGCAACTCACGAAACAAACCGCCGAGCGAATCGTCAGGCGAATGATGACTGTTATGATTTCAGTTCCGAATGGATCAGCTTTACGTAGTTCGGTGGTATTATATAGCCGAGCGTCATCGGACGATCCCGAGCACGCCGTGGAGTCCCGACACAGTTTACGAGCGTGCGCGATGACGCACGTGTTATTACAACGCGCGGTAAACTAATGGCAGCGAAATGTTATCAGGTGGGCCGCGCTCGCCGTTGACATCGCGCCGCACTTATGCCGCTGGGGTTATCGTGTTACGCATTCGCGTGGCATTCCGACCACCTGGCTCTGTCGGTGGCACGTTACACGTAAATCATCGCGCGGGAAACGGACGGAGTCACCGCTGTCGCTCCGGCCACTTGAAATGTCGGCCTGTAATCGTATACCCGGCGGGCAGCGAGCCCGCTTGCGGATTCCGTAAGAGTGGCTCGGGTTCGCGTCAACTTTTCTCGTCCTGCGACTCTTGGTCGAAAGTATCGTGTTAGACCGGCAAAAACGAGCGATCCTTTTGAGCTCATAGACCGAGGATACTTTGGTAACCTGCAGTTTTATTTACGTAATCGAATTTTGCATAGGTAATCGAAGAGAATTTATTTCTTTAAATAAAAAAATGGTTGCATTAATATTTTTAAGAAATGAAGATTATTCAATGGACTATATGCATTCGCACTCTAAAAATTGAATGTCAGACGATTTGGAAATGAGTCTTTGAACTTTATCTTTGCATAAAAAAATCACTAAAAATACACTGCCAAAAATGGCTTTTGCCATTCATTATTTAACAATCTGATCTCTCGTTGAGGAATTCCCAAAGTTAACTGGATATAGATGGGGTAGAGAGAGAATGAAAAGAAGTTATCTAACATGATACATCATACATATATACGCTTGTAAAAAATATTAGTATAGTTTCGCTAATGCCGGGGACATATTATTATCATTCCCACGAGATTTCTGCCGCTTTTCTAGTACCCATAAAACCCGAGAGATTAGCATAGGACGCAATATGAGACATTTGACGCATACGTCATACCTTGCCGACGTAACGTATCCTCGGCATTGTTGCGAGCGACCATAAAATCCGTTTGACTCCTCATCCGCTTTTGTCGCGGTTCGCTCCCCTACCGTCCTGCAAGTTATCTTTCCGCGATTCCCTCAATGGTTATCAACAGGGATTATAGTCGACACTTCCGCACCGCATTTCCCAGCGTGTCGGTAGTCTCGCGGCGCAACCTTTACGCATTAATCGCCGCTATTGTCGGTGTCGAAGTCTCGCGCGGCTTTCAGCCTTCCTCGCGACTTAGCGGTTGTCTCTCGCCTCGTGCAACACGCGAGTGGTCATCCCGGAACACCCGTAGGGTTGAATTTACAGTTCTCCAGTCTTACGACCACGGGAATATATCTTCCTTAGCACAAGGTAGCAACGAAATTAACGGCGGTCGCGCGGACTTTATGATCGCCGGTATCTCTCTCCCCGCGCGGCCTCTTAATTCCTTTCCGATATCGCGCGTCTAGGCGTTTATTTCCCTTTTGCGCGCGTATCAGACGCCCGTGACTTGCGGCTTACGCGCCTCGTAACCCATCGATTACACTCTCATCCCGTCGGGGGAAGAGAGAGACTTGTTCCTCATCCGAGGGGGCTCTCCGCGCTGGTAACTTCCAAACGATTGAATCCGCGTGCCGCGCCAACTGCCTATTAGTTTCTCATCGGCGTATTCCTTGAAATCCGCTACCTGCGCGCCGAGTATCTTACCCGAGGATTTATGACCGCGTCTCGTAATTCAGTGGGCATGGAAAAGCGGCGAAGGTGGCAAGCCATTTATAATCGGGGAATTACGAAGGCGGTGAATCATCGTCAACGGATAACGAATCCGTCAATGCTTCGCGATAGACTCGTTCCATGTACATATCTGTTTCCAGTGAACGAGTGTCTGGGAAATTTATTGGGGCTAGCGATAGAGATTGAGAAAGTTATATGATACTTTAGAGAGGATGTCATCTTCAATTTCGTGTCGAAGAAGAATATCATACCTCTTACGATTAGATTGGAAGATGCGGCTACGAAGATATCGCGAGAGATCTCTTGGAAGAAAAAGCTGGGGGAGTTGGATAAAAATATTTTCATTTTCACGAGTTTTAAACATCTTTTCCCCTACTAAAATGCGTTCTTCCACGGAATCCCCGATCGAAGGGACTGGCAAGCTCGTTGACGATAACATCGGACGCGATAGGCATGTGACGGGTCGTCCTTTTTGCCGAGGACTTGGGTTCCATCCTTCCCCCCATTTCCATGACGGATTTTCGCGGCATCCGTGTCATGGAATGTAACGGACGAGGATCAGGAAATCGGCCGGATGGCCTTTTAACACGGCGAGGCGGCTGAATTATCGAGGAGGCGCGAATGCAACGCGGTCCGATTACATGCCTAGAAAACGTGCATCTCGAAATGCGTGCGCTCGGCAAACGAAACGTAAAGCCGTCATCGCGCCGCAATTTCCGGCAAGTGTCGACGGTGCGTCATGCCGGCGCGTACGAGCTTCTTCGGCGTGTTAATCGTTCCCGCTTCTGTAGATAGATCGTAAAAATAAAAGACAGGCGTACGCACACAGACATGCGTATACATACCGAGCGCTTTTATGCGCCGCGCTGGGGCTCGTCGCTGTTTTATTACCGAGGCACTCTATCGTATATCACTTTTATATGCATCGGTGCATATCTATTCTCTTTTCCGTCGTGTTGTCGAACGACGGCGGTATAATCGATTCAAAGGTGGCACGGCTATCGAAGTAATAAAATTGTCCTTTCTTTTTCGCTTCATAACGGCTCCGTGTTTTGCTTCGTAAGTGCATTTTTTTTACGTCGCATATGCACTCCACTTTTTTCGCTTTAGATGTATCAAAAGTTTATGGAGTTATAGGTTTTCTTTTCATTAAAATGAACACACATACATGTATCGTTATTTGACGTATTGGCGAAAAGAGAATAATTTTCGCGTTATACATAAGTTATTAAGACTGATGAGCTTATCGAGAAATAAGTTTTAGAATGAAACAACGAAATATTTATCGCTTATATTATATTTATCGTTTAGTTCGAGATAACAAAATTTTAAGTATCCAATATTACATACTAAATTATGTAATATTGGAATTTCAAAAATTTTAAAAACAAAATGTTGGCTCTTCTTGAGATTGTCACTAGCAAAAATTAAGCGCAGATTTTACAAGAGCGAACGCTTGTGCCTGCTTTTTGTCGATTCTAGGACACCGTATAATCAATCAACTTCGATGAGTGCTTTCGGGTCGATGTAAACTTGCGCAAACAAATATTTCCAAACGTCGACCGGTTCTGCTACAAAACGAGATAACGCGAAAATGAATAGCGCACGATTCGAGGGATTAATCGGACACCGATTCAAGTGAGAGAGATAGAGAGAGAGAGAGAGAGACACGAGTACTTCGATATTCGATTTTGTCGAAATCGTGGTCGAGGAATGGCGGGGCAATATCGTGGGAAATGTCGGCAATGCCATTCGGAGCGGAGGTACAATCGTAAACGCGACCACTCCCATTTGATCAAATTTTAATTCCGCTCGTGTCTGCTTAGCATAAGCGGCGGCAATGCCGTTACACAATGCGCCGGTTTAGTAGAGTCGAGAGTGAGCTGATATTCATCTCATTTACCCGACGATCTCCAGATTACCAATCCACTCCGGGTGCATTGTTTGCCGATGCAGGAACTAACAAGTTACATTATCGGGGTTGCTGCCTGTACAATTTAATATTATCGCTAGAGATACGTGTACAGAGTGTGTCTACCATTTCTATCGAATCTGCTGTTAATCCCTTGGCAAATGTCAAATCGATTTTCTCTCGGCGGGAGTTTTGCCGTTAAGCTATTCTTATTTTTCATAATAAATTGTACAAGTTTGTCTTTAATCTTCCTTGATAAATTAGCATGACTGGATCTTGGATGAAGTTTTAAAAAATACGACACGAAATTAATTTGAAAAAGTAAGATATTGACCATTCTTTTTTTAAATTCTGAGGCTTCTTTAGTACTCGTTTATTTCGAGATAAGCCAGGGCATCACTCGCGACTAATTGTTGCGCAAACACAGTCGCCGACGAAGGAACGCGAGGTGGCAATAAGTAAACGAGAAGGGTGAGGGAAGTGAAGGGATATATCAGCGAGCTAATTAAATCGCTTGAGGTCGCGCTACGAGTTTAGACGCGTGGGCGCGCTGCAGCGGATTCTTGGCCCCACCTTGGCAAGTGCGGCTCATTTACCAGCGGCAACGAGCGAAAGCCGGTGCGCCTGCTTCGAGAAAGAAGGAGTTCGCAAATAGAGCGAAAGACCGAGACGCGCGGGAGCGAGAGAAATTTATTAGAGGCGCGCTGGAATCTGGGGTTCTGTTTTTCCTTAATTCTAATACAGCGTCGTTTAGTTGCCGAGATATTTAAAACAGATATGTAAAATATCGTGACAAATGTGTGCTTAAGAAAAAAAAATCTATTGTCAAATTATCTGCTATTCGAATTAAGCCGGCGGGCTTCTTGAACATCCTGTATAATCGTCAGGGCGTCTTTATCCGCAAATACGTCGACTTTGCGTTACTATATCGGCCTCGGGAACGGCCTCGCCGCAATTTGAATGCGGATTATCGTGCATTATCTAGACCATTATGCCTCCTCCTCATATCGTCGTCGCCGCCGCGTAGAATTTTTCCGGGAACATTAAAAGCGGCCATTACGCCTGCCTGAAGTATAAACGAGGGTAACGATCCAGCACCGCTCGATTATAGTTCTCGAGGACTGCGAGGATGTTCTTTTCGCGATGTCGATCGCTTCCGAGGCCGAAACACGTTGTAATTGAATTTTATCAGTGCGTTCTCTCTCTTATAAATTCTAAATATCCTGTACATGATGAGAATAAGGAGAACAATATTTTCGATAAAAATAACAACGAGGGGAAGGCCGTTGTTTGCCAATCGCCGAAAAATTGTTAGGCAAACTTAATTAAGTAGAAAACAGAGGGCAAAGAGTGCTCTTACGAAAAATATGCTTCCTCCGCAGAAATTTTATTGCTAAATAATATTAGTGCTACATTTGTCAAATATATTTGATATTACGACATTGGAGGTATTCTTCTCTTTTCTTCGCCATTTTCTGTACGTCGACGACAAGCATAAAAGTTTTAAAAATTCCCAGAGTCAACTGCGAAATGAAGGGGATTGAGGATTTCTCTGAACTCTGTCGCTATCGCTCCGTTATCTGCAACTTTCAAGAGCGGAGAAAGCTGCCGATCTCAGCCCACGTGTCCTGATCCTCGCACGCATCCCGCCGAGCACGCGCGCGTAAATTCACGCGCTCCGGCCGTTGCCATCTCTGACGTTTGCGGACTCGTCGCACTCGTTCGTCCAACTCGCCACATCCTTCTTCGGCTTCTCTCAGACGATAACACGAGACACTTTTGCGTTGCACCGGTTGGTTATCGCACGCAGGCTCTTCATCTTCGTCTTCTTTTTCCTTCTCTTTTTCTTCCTGCCGTGTTTTTTTTGCTCGAGCAGCACTCGGCTTGTTCGAGCGTGGCTTCTTCTGGAATTTTACCTGTGTCTTTTATTAACGGATTCTGTCCTCGGAATAACGCTAATAGCCGCGTAATGGAAAATATCGTCCGGCTTATTAAACCGAGAATCTAATTCATTTTATGTTAGAACGAGACTTTAGTTATATTGAGGATGCATGGCGTTGTAATATTGACAGGCAGAGAATCTAGTTCCTGAGACGAGTTGGATGAGATTAATTTAGAATTATTAATTTAATATATCCATATTTTATTACGATTAAGAAAACAAACTTTGTAAATTATGCAATAAGTAAATGGAAAAATTTATGTGAAAATAATTGGATATAATGGAGCAAAATGTTACATTAAAATAGTTGCTTCAATTTTATATAAATAGTACATATTTATTTTTTAAACAGAAATTGAGTTATTATTTGATCATCAGCAGAGATCTACGTTATTTTGCACGTAATTTCTCTTATTGAAATTTTATCCGTATTCAATTTATATCTTGAAACTGCGTATTTATAATTCTTGCACGTTTTTAGCACGTTTCTCCTGCAGAATTATTGGATTTTTGGATCTTTATTTTCCTTGGATGTAGATATATTGAAGATGTTAGTATATACTAACATGTTAGTATATACTAACATGTATATACTAATGATTACATCAGACAGTCTGAAGCTTTAAGGTCAATAAGGGATGACTTGAGGAATTAATTTTGAGAAATGGCTTGTCCGTTCCCCGTGAGATACGGGCGACAAATGAAGCGCGTTTGCATTGCCGACTTCCCCGACAATACCCGCCTTTCATTCGAATTGATTAAGCGAACGATGATTGCATATTGATGCAATAACGGTGGATTCCCGAGACAATGAAATCTTTGTTCTTAGGTAGGGAAAGGTAACGCTATTGCGAAAAGCGGCATTACGTAACTATTATGTTGTACCCATCGGTTACTCCCATTTCGTATCCGCAAGTCGTACTTTGTGCTCTATAAATAATCGCGAGCGCTTTCTCTCGTCGGTGATTCATCGGCCAGGTTATTATTAGGAAACGCGATTCCGAAGCCGGGTGAATTATTGAAGGATCGAAGGTTGGTCCCGAACAGGTTGGTAACATAAATGATTCCTCGTCTATATTACGTGTTGAAACGTGAATTTCTGGAATCAATCTTTTACGAACCAATACTGCGGGACAAGAGAACGGAAATAAACAAATGATAAATCGATCTCTTGGAATATAACGATAATATGTTTATGTATAAAGCTGAATGATTAGCATTAGCATATCTCCTGATAATTCATAAAGCGTTAATATTTAATTTATCGTATTGTTTAATTTTGCGTGCTTGTCTGACTTCGTCAAAATTAAGATGCGGTTTCTCGATTTAATAACCAAAGTTTCCAAAAAATTGTTAAGTAGACAATTTCGGAATTTAATAGGAGAGGGAGATGTCACGGTATGTCACAAACAAATGTGGATACGTCTTTTGTGAACTGTGTTTCGGAACCGGGTGAGCATGGAAAAACACTGCTGGCCTTCCATTCGTATTTTATCGGCGCGTCAGAACTTCTAGATGTAAAGTAAATGCTGAATTATTCCGGTCGGTCCGGCATGCGCTATACTTTATTCGAGGCGCGTGCCATCGTTGACGCTGAGGTTTTAATTCTTCGTCTTCGCATGACGCACGTGCGCGCGCACATACAAGATTTATGGTCGGGGGAAAATAAAATGCGGTGGCTATTATCAATTCGTTGTTTGCGCCGTCGCATTGTCCGTCCCGCGAACTTGCCTTCGCCTTCCACTTCATTGGGCTTCATCAAGGTTGAAAAACAATACGCGATAGCTCTTATCGATGATCGTGAATTCGTTTCACAGGCTTTTCTTAGAACCATTTTTCCTCGTACCCTAAATCCGCGAGTCGTTTCGCGCGCGGCAAAAATTCCCCGACGTTCGCCGCGTTAAATCTACTTATCGGATTTAATATTTATCGATACACTCCGGATCGGATTTCAGCTGGAATTATCTGAAATCTGCAGACATGGACGCGACGCGATGCAAATCGTGACGAGGCTGCATCGGGGAAAGATTTATGCTAACACGCGTACGCTTCGCGTCGATCTCGCGTCACGATTCTGGATCTCTACTGTCTGCCGATTTAACGAAACGTCGACTCGAGTGTCGACCACAAGGTAGACACTCCGCCTGCTGCCTCGTATCATTGGCTTTCCATGTGTGACTACTCGCTCGCTCGTCGGCGAGAAAGCATTATACTTTAAGTACGCTAATGCCCCGGCTCATGTTTTATTCAGGCGAGCGCGCCCGCGAAAAATGTTAAATGCGCCGCGCGGATAGATAGGTTATTTATTATTCGCGCCACGGCGTATATCGACTGGCTCTATCGAACAATGTCTACACACACACACCGATCGTGCAGCATTTAATAACAAGTAGGCATCGCGACGTAATGTACGGTACGTAATATCGACCAGAAATGATATACAGCATGGAAATATAACAATCCGAAATTGCGAATGAGTTGTTGATACAGATTGTAATTGCATATAGACATATTTTTATAATGTTTTGAGGAATGTGCTGTGAATATTAATTTTACGAAGCACTCGTGCACACGAATGCACATAGCGAAATTAATTAATTAATCGCGTTTCTTCGCTAATTACGCTTATGCTCACCCTGCGGCGACTTGAAGTTTCGGACGTTGAAAAATTCGGGGAAGAAAGTATCGTAGTAACGTAAACGCCATGATTTACTTTCCCGTGTCGACGAAGTACGTATAACTTCCCCGTCTGCCTCTAACACCGCTGGCAGACACAGTAAAGCACTGAGCTTTACGCCACGCCGTTTCTCTTAAAGCTCCCGGGCGTTCTTCTCGTTGTAATTCTTCGCCGTTGCTCGAAAAACTCCGCTTTAATTAATCCCTCTCCCTCTCGATCCCGCCACACGTGCTCGCCGCCTCTCAACCGGCCTGTGCGGAATTCGAATGCGTCCCTGCGGCTGTTTCCTTGCGCGTTTCCTAGCACGCGAGCGGATACACATTTCACCGAAATAAGAAAGATTTCGAGGGAGCGCTCATCGAAATGAAAATTTTTATTTTAGGGGAAATAATCAAATAACCATGAGATTTAAATATTTTTAAATTTTAGCTTTTTAATAAAACGACGCCCGCCCGGATTGTAGAGAGGTCCAGGTTCGAATCCTGGCTGAGGTAAAATTTTTCGCAACAAATTCTTTACATTATAATTAATTCTACTCTCTTTAGAAAAGACCAAAACCCATGGTCGAAAAAACGTCGCGATTCGCAATATATTAATTTAAATTAAGAACTGGCCAGTTGAGTCGAAACAAAAATCTCTTCTGTGGCTTTTTAATAAAACTTTTTTTTTTAAAGAACAGTTGCTTTACCAAAAATATATGCTATATTTAAATCATAATAAAGTAAGAAATGGGAATGAAATCTGTCTGAGCAAAAAATAGCTTTTAGGAAAAAATTATTAAAATAATATAATTTCTTTAATTAAGTTATTTATTAAATTAGAGTAATTTTTTCTAATCTTCTAACTTGGATACATATTTGCTTCTCACGTATATTTAATCTCTAAAGTCGAAATGATTTGTGCCTCTATAGTTGATCGTATCTTATCGCAACTGTTTCGCAACGGGAAAACACCGTCCATTATTATTTTACAGCATTTTACTACGTTGCGCGACAATGTTTACTATCGCGCTTACCAATATTGAGAAATATTGTGCCGCCGTTCACGACATTCTGGCGCGCTCGATAAATAATTTGCGCGAGCAAATTACGGCGGGCTTCATACGCGATAACGCATTATGCGTCGCGCACTCGCGGTTCTTTCGCATGCACTCTCTCGTGTTATCAGGTGCGCGCAATTGCAGCATCCGCCGTCGACGTCGTCGCCGCCGTCGTCGCCTTCGCCGTCCATTCTCGCTGTATTCGACGCGTATCGCGCGCAATCACCTTCGTTTCATTACCGTTCCATTCAGCGGCAATTTCGTGTTTCATCGCCGATGGCAGCCGACGACGACGTGGATCCAATCCGCTTTAACAGACGATGAATTCCTCGACCGAGGGGACCACATTTGCATCTCACCGCGCTTTCACGCGAGAGGAAAAAATTCTGCTCTAGAATGAGGCAGAATGATTTTCACTAAGAACTGTTAAGACGCATTATTTGTAGAAAATATACACTTAACATCTTTGTTTTTACCAATTTATTTTTCTGTAATAGAATTTTTAGAAATCGAGTTTTAATTTTAATTAAAATTTGGGATATGTCTTATATTCGATAAATTTTATTATAGGCATTTCTCAGAATAAATTTTTTGCAAAAATAATACGAAGTTATAAATTTAAATGTCTCTGAGGAGAAGTCATAAGTACATGTGAAGAAATTTTAATACAAATGTAATAATTATAGTATCGCTGACAATGCAGAGATGAGAACTGACACGGACGAAAACGATAACTTATTGAAAGATTATCGGAAATATTATTTTAATATTTATTCACGAAAATTGGGAATTTACGTCTAGCTTTTACTTTATTAAAGGAATATAATGCGAGGCATATATGAAGAGTATTAATTATACTGATTGAATCAAACGGGATTTCGTCTTCACGTCACAATTATTTTCATTATTGAGACTGGACAGGATGAGCGGGATAATAGTTGCTAAAATATTCCGTTCGTATATTCAAATGAGAGAGCATTCACACCAATCGGTCCGGTTTCCCGCTGACCCGACCTATCCCATTCTGCTGCCATCCTGATGTGTGAATGCTCTCATTTAAATATACGAATGGAATATTTTATCGCAGGGTTATCTTGCGCTATCGCGATGTGCCTGAATAGTGGGGCTTTTCCTTTTCGAATTGTAAAACGTATTTATCACGCGCTTGTTTTCAGAAACTGCAGTTTCCCTTAGAATACGAGAGAAACACGAATATGTCTTTGAATCGTAATGCAAGATCCACGAGTCAATGTATGTAGTCATACTTTACAGAGAATAAGAAAGAAAATTTGTGAGAGAAAATGTGGTTATAAGTATTAGCCAAACTTATTGACTGCAATGGTCGATAAGTTTTTAATTTATTGCAATTATAATGATAATTACATCTTTCAATGGCTTTATATTACACTGAGAGAAAAATTTATGACATTTGTGACTATAATTAAATAGTAAATAATTATGGTTAGGTGCACCATTTTTATAGTTATTACTGCTATAATGTTAGTAATAATAACAAAAAAATAGTTACAAATACCATAATTTAACTATAATTATTATAGTTAAATATTATTAATCATTATAGTTGGAACCTTTTTTAACGATAATAATTATAGTTAAATTATGGTATTTGTAACTATTTTTTTGTTATTATTACTAACATTATAGCAGTAATAACTATAAAAATGGTGCACCTAACCATAATTATTTACAATTTAATTATAGTCATGAATATCATAAATTTTTCTCTCAGTGTAGACCTAAATTTTTTTTACCAAATGTTAAAAGCTAACTGGACGAGCTAAGAAATATATATCGGTGCAATTGGTAGACGATGTGTCAGATTTCGACAAAATTGATTTGTAAATGACAGGACGTAATCGCGAAGAAATTGCTTTCGCAGATAAATCCATAATGGTTCTACAAGGTATAAGTCGGGTAATATTGAAAATAGGAGAGCTCGCCCATATATTCGCATAGTCCGTAGGAAATGTAAATACACAGGCTAGTAAATAGCCAGCAGTATCTATAAATATACTGCCTTGCATCCGTATTCCGTCTTCCAGTTAACGACTTTCCAGTTCCTCCCTGAAACGGCTTGCAAACACGGCGAGTTGGCTGGGTAAAACTTCAGCTAAACTTCACCGGGGAAGATCTACATTAGATTTTTGTATCTTTTAATCAAGCAAATTCCTTGTTGACTTTTATTTACTGCAATAAATCTCGACCGCCGCAATTGTATACACCATTACATTTTCGCGAAACCTGTGCGTAAAAGATTTAATCCGTTGTCACCGTGAAGTCAAATCTGTTCGACGCACTACTGCTCGTGAAATCTGCGATTAAGATTAGGATCGCGAATTCTGGATGCGGAATCTATCCTGTATATATACACCGATAAAATTGTATTCTACTCTAAAATAAGCGCCAAGAGATCTTTTTAGTTTAAGAGGAGAATCCGTTAAACAGTATATCCTCTAAAGAGATATTCTTAACATGTAAGAATATTCTTACATGTTAAGATTCTCCTCTTACACTAAGAAGATCCTTCTGGCGCTTATTTTAGAGGAGAATACAATTTTTTCAGTGTATAATAATTGTAAGTCAAGTTAGATCGGAGGGCGAATCGGATCCTAAATTAAGCATTCACCTGCTGACTCACTCGTGCTCGCTTCGAGAAACATTCCGTTAACCCTGCCGGTCACCAGGAAGCGGCGGTTACTCGGTTATGCTTAGTCACTCTGTATCTTTTTCCAGCCCTTTAATCCCGTACTCCAATCCCTTTTACGCACCATTACTGTACGTTTCCTCAGCTACTTTCCGCTACGCAGCGAGCGAGCGGCTCGTTCGACGTATCATTCGCAAGAAATGTATAATGAAACGTAACGAGCAACACAAATACGATAAGGCGAGGGGCAAGCTCTCGATTTTGCGGATCGCACGTACGTTGCGTGCTTATCAACGAGATCCATTAATCTACGATGAGCCATCATAGATCACGCGCTCGTCAGAGGAAGGAAGAGGAGGATGGGGAGAGGGATGGTTTCTTGTGGTTCGTTCTGCATCTTCTAATAATCCCGGCTTCCGGTGGGCATCACCGAGAAACCCATTACCATGTGGATAGTGCTTTATTTGCACGTGCAGCGTTAAACGAATAGAAATTGCAGAATTGATTTGAACGAAAGGATTTCCGGTAGAAGCTCAAGTTCGGATTGTATGGGACAAAAAACGTTAAATCTGCTATTGAAAAATGGGAAGGTTAAAAACCCGTTAAAATAGGAGTGTTACACGTTAGAAATGTCTAGTGACTGTTAACATACATTAATATATTAATGCGGAAACAGATATTCATAGGAATCACGAAGCAGCAAGAATGTCTCGACGATGCAAATAGAATGTCTGGTCAAAGAATAAGAAGAGGCTTAAGGTTAACATAGTGTGAATTCCGTCTCTCTCGACGCGTTTTCGCATTCGGCTTTGGGAAATGCAATCGTCATCTGCGACTTTAATCGGCGCGATTCGACGGCCGAGTTACGTCTGCATTGTTATCGAATATCGTAGATCAACAGGGACGCACTGTCAACGGGCACGTCAAAATGCGAGATATCGCGTTACGCGGGAAGCGACGGCGGCACAAGCTGCCGGACGTGTCCATCAATACCGATTATAAAAGTTTTTTTTTATCTGCGCGACGTGATTTGCATGTATTACACTGGCGCACTGTGATACGCGTCGCCGACTACGAGCGAGATAAAACGAACCTGTGCACCTGCCCGCCGCCGCTGCCGGTGAAGTGATAAGCATCGGTCACTATGGGGGAACGTGTAGCAATCAGTGCCGATACTTATATCGATATCGGCCCATTAATGCGGGCATATCATCGCCTCGTGTATCGACGATCGGCTCGTCGTCGGCATGCCGTCAAATAAATGTACGCGCAAATGCGAGCGCGTTTACTCTTAAAGCCGCGACGCTAAAGTGCATCTCCATCTTTGCCGTCCGTAATCGACAATCGCTACTCCTCGAGTCCTTTCACGATCTAAAATGAATGCGTCGTCTCGCGTCAAAGTAGCTTTCCTACTTTATAAGCACAGTTATATTTATATATATAAAGAGGAGAGAGATTTATAACTTGTTATTTAATAATTCTTGTTTTATTTAATAATGTAATAAAAATAATATTGGATAGTTAATTCTTTAATAATTATTATAATTACTTTTCTTTAACATAGCTTCTTTCATTGTATCTCGCGAGAACCGATGGTCCAACCAATATTTTTGATTTTTAACGCAAGAATTAGCGCTTAAAATTGTATTCAGTGATTCTGGAAAAATTCTGCATGCTCACGGAAAAAAAAGTAGCTGCCGTAGCTAAAAACTGTGGTAGCTAATTTCAGTTGTTATATATATACAGCTAACATCTTAGCTGTGATACCTGTTTCATTGCTGTCGTGACTATAAATTTCTAAACTACAGCAAACCGTTTTGCTGTAGTTAAGAAATTTATAGTCACGACAGCAAACACAGTTTAGCAAATCATGATTAGCTATGGTAGCGAAAAATTTTTTTTCCGTGGCTGCAATAGCGAAAATCAGCATATTACCGAGACGAAGACGGACGCGACGTCAAACGCGCGAATATTGGGAATTTTTATGCTAATAATCCGATATCTCATTATGCCGATATTGTTGCATTATCGTTCGGCGGTGAGTTATCATGTCCGAGCAGTTAGTCGTGAAATTTAAGCGACATCTCGCGAATTCCATTCGGTCGCGAATTCGGTCGCGCTTGATTCGACATTATCCTCGCACGCGGAGGAGAAGGAAGAGGAAGTCGAAAGAAAGAAAAGAAACGAGAGGTACATGGAAGGAGGGAAAACTGCTACGCTCTTCCTACATCGATCGCTACGAGAATTCGCGCTCTCTGGGCTCCGTAATAAAATTAATGGAGCGTGGCGAACGTCGCGAGGAGCACAAGACAGTATCTCACTCTCTCTCTCTCTCTTTCTCTCTTTCTCTCCCCTCCCCTTTCCTCTTTTCCTTTCCACGACTTCTGCTTAAGCAATTCCACGCTTCGATTTCCACGCTGTGTTTTCGGTGTGTGCGCGTGTATGAGCTTGCAGAGTGCTTCGGTGATATAGTGGCGCGAGATACGGCGTCCGATCAAACGAAAGTAATTGCGGGCTTTGATCTCGATTTAAACCGGTAGACCCGATCGGCTATTAGCGCGAGCGCGTTGTAGCTTTATAAAAGAATTCCTCAAACTGATTGCTGACTTTTTGCAGTTTGTTTCGCGGTGCCGCTCCGAGGCAAATCACATATCGGTTTGCGCGCGTGTCTCTTTTAGCGAAGTAGGAAAGTGTGTTGGCGTTACAATCACCGCGCAATTACCCGGCAATTACGCTGCTTTCTAGCGATACCGATACATTGTAGTCACATTTGCGCGACGATTGTTAACAGGGTAAAAAAGCCTCGATTAAAAACGAACTGTTGTAACCGAAGGGGACTCTGGAAAAACGACGCTGCTTTCATGCTACTTTCAAACTTTGTGATATAGTAAGAGCATCAACTTCGTGAAATATTTTGTTGAGCGTCGACATTGAGAAATAGCAGACAAATGTAATAAAATAGAGTGCAATAGAATAAAGTAAAATGGAGTAGATAATAGAACAGAATAAAACATTCGATAAAGCAAAAAATTTTCAAAATCGTACAATTGATAAGAATCCTTTTAACACATTAAAAATACAGAGTACAATTGTATGTACAAGGGCTCTCGTTTCAAAGAGGATTAAAATTGAGAAATTGGAGAAAGGATGTGGGATCGGAACGCAGGGGACGGTATCAGTGATTTATTCGCCAAAAAGGATGAGAAGGGGAGCGAGAGAGGCGTTTCTTCTTCGTCCTTCTTGTTTTTTGGCGTTCGCTACCGATGTTACGCTACGTGACGGCGATTTTAAACGCGCGGCGTCCAGTTCCGTCGTAAGTCACTTTGCGGTCGCCTTAACAGGAAAATCAGGTTTTCGAGTGCACGCGCGTTGCGCAATGCCGCGGACGGGAGCTTCGCGTACGATAATAAATTGCACGTGCGCGCGGGCGCTGCGGGCTGCCGAGTTACGTAAATTCAGTAATTGCCGTCGACCGAACGTATACCGCGGTACCGAATGCAAAATATTTATGTTATATAGATACACATATATACATACATAGCGGTCGCTCATACGTAACGTAGGAGCATTTGATGAACTCGGTGATATTTTTCCGCAGAATTTTCTGAAACGACCCCACCGTAATAAACACGTGGAAATATAAACGCGTCAATAAGATATCCACTCGGAAAAATATTCCGTTGAGGAAAAAATAATTCGTTGCAATTTACCGAACCAATAATACCCGATAATTGATGCAATTTTCTCTCGAAAATCGTTACGTACTGTTTATAAATGGAAAATATACATGAAAAATAAATTGTCCGTTTACAAGAAATATTATATGTATGTTGACAATGCCGGGGACATTCTGTATAATATCTATGAAAATCGTGTATAGTTCTGCAATCGGCGATCAGTGACGAAACCGATGCTTAAGGAACTCTTCGGTATCTTCGTACTGGCGGCGGCGCTGGTATTTCGCGAGATGATTATTATCGAGACACTTTAAGGTTTCCACGTCTATGCGGCTGGAGAAGAGTGCGGTTAAGTCGCGGCTGTAACATGAATAACAAATAACGTGGATAGTCCGGCGTCGCAAAAAATAGCAGTCGACCAGTAATGCAAATAAATAGCAAAGTACCGCTCTAACGTTCCAACATTTTTATCATGAGTGGCAGGAAGACGAATTTAACGCGCAGAAGTTTTTGCCGAATATATAAACGGATAAATAAATACAACACGTAGAGACCGTACACGTTAGATTTCAAATTAATTAAATTAAATTGAAGTAAATAATAAAAGAATGTATTCACTTATAGAGAATATTTGTAAAATACTGTGTTCGATTTTCCGACGCGAGTGGAAAGTCACAGTGCATTTCGTCGTTTATCCTGCTTACGAGGAACGTCCACACGAGGAACTGTTCAGGTTTCGCTTTCGCGCCAACAAAGTGGATGCACCGGTGTAGACGGAAATGCATTCGGCCACGTGCAGTCTGTTTCAAAGCAGCATCGGCGTTTTATGGTCGGTGAGTTCTTGCACGCGGAGTGCAGTCGGAGTGAAATCTAAGTTTCCGCGTGTAGCAACCGTCCTATCTCTCCCGGAAAATTTTGCTGATTCATGTGCACCCGCACTTTTATCGACCGACTCGACCATTTGACATTAATTGCGTAACAGTGCACAAAACTCGAACGTCGTTTCGTGGTCATTTATTTTAATTAACGCGCGTGCATTACGCGGCAGAAATAGCCTGCAGCATCTCGCAATCTACATTCCGAACTTCGTCGTTTATATGCAACGTCGTTGTACATGAATATGCTTTAGCTAATAATGTTGTATATAATTACGTAATTACAATTTTTCAAGAATAGAATCTTCGCTAGATTTCAGGCTGTTGTCAATTTCCCCCAGCAAGAATTTCGGGAAAAAAATTTCTTTTTCAACGTTTTGTACCGAAGAGTAAAGATTTTTCGCGAATTAAATTTTGTAAATGGATATTTCGTTTATTTTCGACACAACTCTAATAGAGATTTTACTTAGATCTTAGATCGTTTAACTTCTTCGTTAAAAGATTTAGCGGTAAAAGTTGGAATTATCGCCTAGTAAAAATCAATTTTGCATTTTGCTGCGAAATTCGTCCACAATATAGTTTTCGTTCGACCTGGCATATTCTGTATTATTACGTTACAGACTGTAGGCGCGAGGGTGAAATTTCGCGGGAAGTATTCTCCGTTGTTCACCTGTTGCTAATAACTTGGTCGTGCTGAAGAATGACAGTGTCGAAAAAGCGGCATTTATGCATGCTACTTTATTTTCGCGTGCAGGCGCTCTTATATATCCTTGCCGCTCGTTTATCCTCGCGGATCGCGTAAAAGCGTGTGTTTTCAGCGCGAACACCTCCATAAGGATATGCGCAAAGAATTAAGCCACGCTTCGCCGCACTCTGAATTAGGTTCTCGACACGTGCACGCGCCAACACGCATACACAAACGTGCTTTACACGCGTGTGCATACTTCGTGCATAAAACACGCCCGTGTGTTTCGCATTTCGCAGTCGCTGCATAAAGCGCGTTTCTCGTAATTCCGAACGACATTCCCAGCGTTTTTCCCGACGCTGCCGCATATGTAGAGGGTGGATGTGATAAATAAACGAAACGAGACGACTGAGCTGTTTCACGAGTGGCTTCTGCTTGTCCTTATAGTCTTCAATGGTAAATCGGATGTAAAAGCGCAAGCAGGTACTTGCTCTTTAATTTTAGATCATTCGCCGCTCGAATAATTAATTAAACCTATCGAAGAGGGAATCTTTAACGGTACAAAGACTTCTAAATAATCATCGTAAGAGGTTTTGAAAGAATCACGATAAATGTTCATAGATGTATAATTAAAGAAGCTTAAACATAACTTCTTTAATTGCAGAGCGTAGCAAACTTTCTCTTTCCTTTCTTCTTTTTGCTTTTATCCTAAAGTTAATGTACTGTATTCCTATCATGTGTATTCCTATTATTGTAACTACCTATACTGTGATACTAAATTGCATATTTTACTTTCTCATATAAAACATTATGAGAATGGCCAAATTCCAGATTATAAAATAAATACCCATTAAATCTTCGATCTCTCTGCATCTCTTATCTCCCTCTCTCTCTCCCTTTCTCTCTGCCACTTCTTTCGAACGGGTACACGACTAGACAGCGGCATAAATATGTATATGCGGTTATGATGAGAAAGAGGAGGCATAACTGGAGAGCGGCACAGTTATCGTATATGGGCACAGATCTCGCTTATAATAATCACGTACTCAGCTATCGCGCGTTCCACATACGGGGTGCTGCTGTGGCGGACCCGCCAACAGATCTCTATATTCCCTCCGTTGTAAAAGTTACAATGGATTTTACTGCAGGAAAGTAAACAAGGCGAGTTTTTCGGTGGTTGAAAATTAATATTGCCGCGGATGAAACATTTTTGTCTCATCACGCAATGTAAATTTAAACACACATTGCGAATAGGAACATTTTTGTTTGTAGCTTTAGCTTTGTATCCGTATTTGAAATTTTTGATGAAAAAGAGAACGAGAATATTTAAACAGCATAAAATTGCACTTTTAGCGATTTTAAAAGCTTACTGGACCATATGAGTTGGATATCTTGGTAAACATGATAAATTTTTAAATCATGATTTTTAAATTAAATTTTACTTAAAATTATATGTAAAATAATATCTTGTTACTTATTTACACTTTCGTTAATAACTTTTTAACTAAGGGTGTGGAAACAAAAAATCGATCGGTTTAGGAATGTGTAAACGAAAATCTATCGATTAATGCCATTTTGAACGCAGTATTCGTGTTTCGACCTTATCTATCGACGTTGATTGTTCTCGAAACTTTAATTGTTAATAACTTTTTAACTAAAAGTGTGCAAACGAAAAATCGATTTGTTTAGCGATGTGCAAACGAAAATCTATCGATTGGTGCTGTTGCAAATGCATATCATCAGAACTCGCGACGGAAACGTACTTTTTGTAGTGTAAAGTTGGCCCCCCAAAACTTTATTTGTTAATAACTTTTTAACTAAGGGTGTGCAAACAAAAAATCGATTTGTTTAGGAATGTGTGAACGAAAATCTATCGATTAAGGCTTTTACAATGTAATTTGCTCGTAGTTGGGGGGCCAGTGTGAAGTTGGCTTCTCCAAAATTATTTTGTTAATAACTTTTTTACTAGAAGTGTGCAAACGAAAATTTAAAATGTGCATACATGCATGTCCAAACGATGAGCAATCGAATGATCTACGAAAAGTTAATTTTTTTTTAATGTTGGGGGGCTAACTTCACACGGGTCTTTCGAAATGCTTTTAGCGAAAAATTTTCTTTTTTTAATCTCTTCTCGATTCGAATTATTATGTCGCGGAATTTCTACTGAAAAAAAAAATCGGCAAGGAATATCGCCAACTGCAGCCAATCACCGAACATCCTGTATAGCTGCACGAATGCTTGCACAAACCACGCTTGTCCATCTCTTTCCATGTCTCTCTCGTGTCATGCCCGAGGACGATGATGAACGACTGCGATTGTAATTCCCATCGGCTGGCAATTACTTAACGCGAGATGAAGCGGTCAATGTAGGCGTGTATAGCCCGACTTTGGCTGGTACTTAGCGAAATTAACGACGTGGCCGCGGTCACGTACGTGTCCGCCTTCTGCATAAGCAATAGACGGTGCATTTCGTCGTCGTCATCGTCCTCCTTGTCCTCGTCCTCGTAATTTACACGTACGAGATGGAAGCGTACTAAATGGTAAATGTTGGTCGAGCCGTCGGTTACGATCGATAAAATGAGACGAACCAGGATATCCAACACTCACCTCCTTTCAAAACGAATATAGACCTCACGCGATAAGAAAAAGTAGCTTTTCAGACGCGTCATCCCGCGTTCTGAAGTTTAGTCGATATTTAAATGACACTTAAATTTAAATGCTAACGAAATTAACAATATGCCTATTTAGAATTGACATTTATAAATATGAGACTGTATGACGTCAAAAATAAAAGAAGATCATATTAAAAAAGTTTCAGTAATAGACTTATATTAAATGTTCTTTTACGAGATATATGGATACGTAAATGTTGTATGTCATACTATAAATCTAAGAGATCAGAAGTGCATTAAAAAGAAAATTGGTTGTCATAATTCCGGGCGTAGAATATCGCATTATTTTATTTTATTGTTTTACTTTTTTTGCCACTTTTTCCCTCTTATTCTTTGTTTTATTTGCTTGTTGCCAGTTGTTACTCGGTGTAGAACTGTATGCATAGTCAGAACTTAAGATGAGCTTCTGAGTAAGAAAGACGAGCTTGCGGACGTATAGCGCGAGCGTAAGCCGCTCCTCAAGGTATCGCTTTAACTCGTCCTTTCAGAGCTCATCCAAAAACAAAGCGGCTTTATTTACCTTGACAACCGGAAAACAAGGTTTTATAGTGGCGTCTCATAAAGACGATGTAAGAACAAGTAAGACGAGCTTAAATGTCGATGTCTTGACCAAGTAAATGCGTTTCTTTCTGACGAAATTAGAAATAGCTTAGGACGAACTTCAAAAATAAGCCCCTCATAATTATATTCTCAGGATTGCTTTGTATGTGTGAGAGAGAGTCTTGATTATGAATTTTTCAATCATTTGACGAAAAATAAAATAGTCAAAAATGGTTTAATCTGTAGTTTATTTGAGAAATAAATCTTATTTTCTGAATAAGCAATAGGATTGACCATCTTTTTTACACCTTTTTGAGAGATCACTGTATACCTTCGGAGTCTTGGCGCGTTTCGAGATTAAGTTCGCGTGATTTTAAAAATGATGCCAAGTCGGTTGTTCCCGTCTGTACAAAGCGGTCGGCACCGCCCGTTATGTCGATGGGGTGTTGCTGGATGCAGAATGCGCGCGTGTCATAAAATACCGCGCGCGGCACAAGCGCATAATTACTGAATGTTTAAGCTCGCCCGTATGCCACACGCGCGGCTCGCGCGATTTTTCTGCGTCTCTGAATATTGCACGATCACCGCTACGTTCCCGGAATACGTCGACGAAAAACCTGTGTAATGTCGGCTCGTAACTTCCCTCGCGTTGAATAATCCGACCCGTCAAAATTATTGGAAAGTCATTCGGCGCCGACGCTCGGAAAAAAGCAAATTCGCCGAGAAATGCAAAATTCGCGTCCTCAAAAACGTGAATTATTTCGACTCGTTAATCGTACTTTTGATATCTCGATGAATTATGACGTTTTGATGAGCTCTCCCGTTAATACCGTCTGCAAACCGTTTTGCAAACTTTCCACGAAATGGCAGAAAAGCCATGGAGTATAACTCAGGGAAAATCAAATAAAAAACGTACAGATATACATAATTACGTTTAATTTAAAGGGCGATATTTTTCGGCAAATATATTGGAAATAAAGTTTTAATTTAACGTTTTGTTTAACGCTATTGCCGTTATTAAACGTGGGAAGGATCGACTAATTCAAACTTCGCTGAAAAATGCGAATGTCCTTCCGGTCGTAATTCTCCTCCTCGGTGCGCCGTCGCGTCGCTTCAAATACAGCGCTACCCCGCTGTAGTTTTATAGCGCGATAATGCCGTGCGTACTCCCGAGTACCGGTGAGTACCGGGCGTTCCTGCAGATAAGGCCGGTCGTATCTAAAACGTCGAAACACACTCGCGGCGCGCGCGACCCGCTCGTAAATTGCCGTTATCATCGGCGAAGCAGCGCGTGTCATTAATTTATAATTCTAAAGATAGAAAGCGATACTCATTCGAGGCTCCTGCCTACGACGCGACGTTTCGCTCCTTCTCTTTCTCCGGCGCGCCACAAATTCCGTCGTGGCGAAAGAGGGAGAACCCTCGAAGATCAGGGTGTGTCTCGTTTGCGACAGGATAATCCTTAAAACTCCTACGTAGACAGCCGCTTCCACGTGCACCTGTCGCACCTTCGACTCACCTTCGACGCCATTAGTCGTCCTACCGGTAATTTGTGGCGAGGCTCGTTAACCCTTACGCTCCTAACGTGTTCGATCGTGGTCTTCTCCTCTTCGCGTATAATATGCAAATACGCAGGGTCGCGTAAAAGTCCAACGGGTATCTGAAACGTAATTGAACACGTCTCAATATATATCAAGTGTTTTTCTTTTCAATGCCTCTTAAACAGCAAATGCATATTATATGATTTAAAATGATTCTCCTGAATTGAGAAATACCGTGTCTCTGTAAGTCATTAATTCGTTGAAACAAATCTTACCCGTCTCACTACTTATCGTTGGCGTGTCTCATTTATTTAAAAGTATTCTTTATTCAAGAATTTTTTTCCCAATGCGCGAACTTTTGGACCGTGGGCCGCGAACTCCCGAGCAGTCGAATAACATCCAACGATCGTACGAAGGTACGATTCGCTTTCGCAAAAGTGCTCCAATTTGTACGCCGGGAGGATTGCCCTTTAACTCGACCGCTATAATAAGAGCGGAGCGACCGGTGTGTAGTCGGTATTATGGCGAAACCTTTCGTGATATGTCACGGCGAGGAAACCAAGGAACGGGATCGCATTGCGCTCGTAGCTCTCATTTGTGCGCGTGTATTTGTGTCGATCGCTTGTGTCGAGAGCTTTGTGTTTCCATTATTATGTTTCTCTCTCTCTCTCTCTCTCTCTCGATCGCGTCGCCTCTCTCTTTTCATCGTTCCATCCGTCAATAATGCGGCGAGTGCGGCGAGCTGTGCATTATTTGCAGTAAGATAGCTACCATTATCGCTGGCCGGCTCGAACGGACATCGTATCCAGCGGGTTCGATATTAATTACGATCGTATGCACTGACGGCTCGAAAAACGCCTGTTTACGGAAGCACCTGCATGATGCGTTGTCGATCTTCCACGGCGTTGCTCGGTCCAATGGATATTAAGCGTAGTTTAATTGCGACTTAAAGAGCTCGAGATATGCTATGATAAAAATAGGTTTTTCCGAAATGAATAATGTCCGGGGAATTTTTAAAAACTTTTTAAACGCTACTCTTTTGTTTTGTTAAATTATTGTTATACTTAACATGAAATACAGAGAAAATTAAATATAATTTGACGAAATATCATAAATTGTACGTAACAATATACTTCTTGGTTACAATGTAAAAATTACGCGCAATGCATTTCTGTAAATGGTAGATTTATTTGCGACCGCACGACTGGATAACATCCAAGGCAGTAAGTCAGTTCGCCCTAGTTCGCTGTAATATCCAAATACACTTACGTGATGCAAGTTACAAGACCTTGCGCTAAGTGCAACATCGTCGATGTCATAATGTCGGTCACGGACCAGTTTGAGAGTTAATGATTTATGGTGTTTCTGGCGTTGCGGTGGCCTGTGTAAAATTCGCCGCTCTCGTGACTTAGCACTTCGGCACGCTCGCCAGTCCCTCATCTTCGAGAGGGCCGTTACGAGATTACTCGCGCGGTCGTTTCGAAATCCCGGAAGTTTCTCGCGTGCACCGAACGGGTCTTACCGCCGTGCGCACCATTCTATCACATATGTAACGTACCGTCGAAGCCCGCGAAGAGTACCTCGAACGTGTCCTTTGACGGCGGGCGCTTTGACGGCTACGCGTTGACGTATCGAAACTCTGACATCGATGAAGTGCATCGATTATCTCGCTAATGGCGTTGCGAGAAAAAAAACTGCTTGGGCACGTTTCTGCATGGGCGGCATTGTCGCCCTTTTAAAAGACGTAAAATATTGAATGCAGTCGACAGTTTCTTCAGAAAAGAAATAAAAATTGATCATATTTGTTAAATATTTGCTATTTGCAAGATTTGACACTTAAAATGTTGTTATGTTCTCTGTTCTTCTTTCTCCGCGTTCGCTTAATTATTCCATCAAACTTGACGATAGGGAATAAAGCAAAAAAAAAATATCTTGTGCGTAATGAAGAATTCATCCAGTCGCGAATTCGAATGCGAAAGAAAGACTCTTTCCAGGTCACGAAACCACCACGTTCCAACGCGTTTATCCGAGCGAGGGGAAACGCGGCACGCGCATTATCGCCGTGCGATTTATCGCGAAAGTAGGTGCGGAAACATCGCGATGAGGCGCCGCGGTTTAGGAGACCCGGTACACGAATGAGAGAGAGGGAGAGGGACAGCATGACTTTCTACTCCGTGATGCATCGCGAGACGCGTATACGAAACGCAGGCACGCGCGAGAAAAATCTCCGTCGTTTCCGAGCTATCGATCGCGCCGAGTGACAAACGAGTCGCGATCGAAACGCATTATTTCTCTTCTCCCCCTCCTCCCTCCCCTCTCTCTCTCTTCTTTTTCGCGCACTGCCAAGCGTTTCTTCCCGAGAATATAAATATTAGTCGCAGTTGTTGGAGATTAATTGCCGTCAATGACAAAGTGATAAATTGCACCGAGTGTCCTTTTTTTTCCTCTCGCCGACTGTTTGCCCGCCCGAATTTATTACGCCCGCTCGGCCAACAGAATGGTCCGTATTCTATTTCCGCCTTGGAGCATAACGCGTTTAATTCGCTCAGCGATGGATAGCTAGTGTGTATAATAATGTGGGTGCCCGCAGTTACGTGCACAGATCAAAATCTGGCTCTTTTAGATCGGCGGATCGATAAGAGTGCATCCGGGTAATACACCGTCGAGTTGTGGAAAGGTTCGTGATATGAGGTATATGCTGACGTAAGTGAACGCTGAAATATTAACTAGAATTTATGATAGGAGACGAAATGAGCGTATTAGCTTGTAATTTCGCTAATAGAATTTTTATCGCCCATATCGGGATGCAATAACGTAAGGAAAGGTAATAATAACACGGAAAGAACGGTTTTGCTGAAATATCTAAAAATTTGGTTAAATACAGATCTGAAAATAATTTTGTTAGAACATACAAAAGTAACCCAGTAGGACATGATGATAATGCTGCAAAACGTTTTAATATTCTAGCAATTATTTTGAGCGTCCTACTTTGTTACTTTTGATGGTCTAACAAAATTATTTTTAAATCTGTATCTGGCAAAAATTTTAGATATTTCAGTAAAACCATTTTTTCCGTGAATATAAATGAATAATATAAAGCGACTCAATTATAATGGCTACATTACACTTTATTAATAATTATAAATCAAAGTCTTTCTAAAAAGTCCGTTATCAAAATTAAGGTCAGCTGCTCTGTGTGTGATGTCTTCTATAATTCTAACATAATTCTTATTATAAAGACACGAAGTTCTCGTTAATTTTATCAAAGTTTTTATCGTACGACAAGTTGTTCTATCTGGGATCCGATATGATCAAGCTCCTAAATGCGTTCATTCATTAAGGACGTCAGCAATGGATGTCTGCAAACATGTACGTAAAAAGCTCGCGGAATTTAATTAGCGACACGATTACGCGGATTACGTTTCCGTCTACAAATGGAACTCCATTTAGATGTTATCTAAGAGGAATGGCGGCGGCAATCGAATTGTCTCACGGGATTGCTGAAATATCAGGATATCCTGATAAAAGAACGTGTATCCAGATTAGAACTCCATTAAATAGCCCGCTCCTGAAGCTTTTCTAAAAGCTTTGTCCCATTTACTCTGTGTCATTGAGCACCTTAAGGACCGCGACATCCCGACCTTTTATTTCTCGCACAATTGAAGTTTGCGCGCAAAGTGTCTCTTCCCGTAAGAATCGCAGCTTGTACCAAGCTTCATTTAAAAATCAATGTCGTTATATATCGCTGCTTCCAAGAGACAGTAAAAATTCATGAAGCCTGCAAAGCTCCAGAGTTGTGGATGTGTACCTTGAGCACGAGTTAAATATGGACAAATGTAGTCCGTTTGAAGCTGTCATATAAAATAACATACGTTCTTGGTGTTTGATTTTTATTTTTAAACACTCATTTTCTTCCGCATCTCAAATACTGGATTGGCCGCGATAGTTAAATTTGCGACTCTACATTTCTCATTTTCTCGAGCGACTTGTTTTTGCGCGGATAATTTTTTGCTCAGTCTATAAATCGGCGTCGCGCCGCCACTCGCGAAACCACCATCGCCATTAAGCCACCGCAAGGTTGCATATAAATGCCGCCGGCGCGGCGGTTTCGAGTGCAACTTACCGAGGAATCATTCGACAAAACAGTGCCGGCTATGCAACGGGAGAGCGTTCCGCTAAAAGCGTCCGCCTCGCCGTTAAAACGACGCGAAGTTCGACGCCGGCCGTTTATTAATGCTAATGATCCGTCCACCTTCGCCGGCTCGAGTTCTCGAGAGTTGTAAAACTGACGCCTCTCTCGCGAATGTTGTTGGCATCGCGTTCGCCGAAAGCGGAAAGCCGCACGCAGTAAACTTTATTGCAACCTCGCGGCGCACCTTTTAATGAACTTTATCCTTTCGATGCCGAACTCGGTGTGCAGGTCCTACAATCTCTCCCTCTTTTATTTTCTTTTTTGTTAATTTTAGCTCGATCAACTTTCGACAATCTCGAACTTTTACGTGACAGTGGAATTCTCTTGCGCGTTAATAAATTTGCGAGAAAAGCGCTTCGCGTCTATACGCAGAGGGTAATAACTGCGACGTAATAAAACGTTAACAAAATGTCATTATATCTTCCCTATAGGGCTGACCCTTTCCTTTGACCGGCGGACAAGGAACAGGAGGAATAACCCCGCGTTTCAATTACCCGATCCAATTCCATTGTGGATTCGATGCGCGAGAAAGTCCCGCGGCGAAACGCGAAATGAGGCGTTCATTCGCCAACAACGTTGACCAACCCCGGTAACCCCGGTTCGGTTGCAATTCGTTCACTTCGATATAGCAGCCGTTGCGTGCTCGGCATTCGATAACGTCACGGTTATTATACTCTGATTAAATTTCACAACGTTGGGGAACGTGAGCGAGAGACGAAACGCGAGTCATGGAGAAAGAGATAGAAATAGCGAGAGAGAAAAACGAGAGAGAGAGAGAGAGAGAGAGAAAGGAAGAGACGAATGGAGATGTAGGACTTCGTAATAGTTACTCTATTAGTTTTACGAGAGGGATTTTCGTTACGAGGGATTGGCTGTTAGAAAGTTCCGCGGGATGGAACTCGGGGGAGAGTTGCAATTCGGATTCCATCCGTGTCGCGATGCAACCGGGTGAATGCGAGTTAGAACGGATGTACAACGGGAGTGTGGTCGCGAGCGGATCGGAATAGGGACGAACTATCCTTGGATTTACGATGTACAACAAGATCGATGTATAATACCTTGCCGTAATTTAGCATAGTAAACGCAGTTGTTTCAACATGAGCACGACAAATGAAGACCTCGAATTTTCTCGCGGTAACTGATATAAGATTTCACGTCGGTGTCGTTGATTGACGATGTTTTCCATTTCTGGAAACAAACGAAAATTTGACGCTTTTGTACCACTTTTCAAAATTACTATATTAAGATATTTATCGAGCCGCTACTTTTTTAGACTTTCTCCGATTTCTGACCTGGTAACTCTGTTTTAAACGAGCGATTCTCAAACGTGTCGTCGAGTTTGGTATGTTTAATCCAATCGATGAATAAACAAGTGACGCTCTTATCCCGCTAAGAGAGACATTTGCGACGACATGAATTATAAAGCGAACGGTCGCGATTGTCCGCTGCGATCGGGGCAGAAGCAGATGCGTTTATGTGGGTCGAGGGTAATAGTTATGTTCGGTTGTGTCTCGCCTGTACTTAAACAGCGTGAAGGAGCGCGAATCGCTCTCGCAAAAGGACCGAGCTAGAACGGAAATAATAACGAGCCAGTTGCCCTCTTCTGTGCCGGTACGGCAAAATTCATCGCCTTCGTGTCCCCGTAAATATGCGTTTTATAAACTCGCCTCGTTTGCGTTGCGTGCCAAGTGTCGCCGCGTCGCGCGCTTTTATAAACGCGAAAATATTAATATTTCATTTTCGTCGGCTGGCTGCCTGTGTCATGAATCCGTGACGACGACGACAACGACGACAACAACTTTTAATTTGAGCCAGACTGCCGAGATTATTCTGCCGTGACTCCTGACCTAGAAGTTGTCCTCTTGTTGGCACGTCGGCTCGATTATGATATATGTATTTCAAATGCTTCACTGATGTTGACCATTTTGAAAATTGAGACATCAGTTGCTTTTTCGCAGCAGTAGCTAGAGTAGCTATACACGGAAAGAATGGTTTTGCTGAAATATCTAAAAATTTGGCCAGATACAAATCTGAAAATAATTTTGTTGGGCCATCAAAATAATTATGTAGGACGCCCAAAATAATTGCTGGAATATCGAAACTTTTTCTAGCATTATCACAATGTTTGAGTGTCCCACGTAGTTACTTTTGATGGTCTAACAAAATTATTTTCAGATCTGTATCTGGCCAAATTTTTAGATACTTCAGCAAAACCGTTCTTTCCGTGTATTTTTGAAAAAGGATTTCTTTCGCGAGCATTTAATTATTTAGATAATCTTTTGTATTAAAAATATTTTTTCTGAAAATTGTATTTGCACTCCCAAAATGGTTAAAATTGATTGAGAATTAAATGATTTCTGGATAATGATTTATTAATTGTTGAATTTAGATTCCGAAAGTGGCTGATAAAATTTCTTTATTTTTTAATAATTTTTGTAATGTAATTGGAATCTGTTCAATTAACGATGATTAATTTTTGATAAATTATTTTTGATAATTATATTTCGAATGAAAATTTCAATAAAGTGGATAAGGTTAACTGAAGAGAGAGTAATGTTCCATTTATTTTTATTTTTTAAAAATATTATTGAAAAAATAATATTTGATGTTATATAAATGAGAATAAGCAATAAAGTGTGTGAATAAATAATAAAATTAAGCTCCTCATCTAATATACTTTACTAAAAATATCATTTTTGTTGATTTTTCGAAATGAGAAGAGATCAGAGAAAACTTTGTTCTTCAGCAAAGTTTACTTTAGCAAAATTCTCTCATTCGAGACATCATTACCAAGATACTTAAATCGTCGAGAATTAAGAACCGTGTCAACAGATCCTAACTGAATCATAAAAGCCACCGTTGCAAGAATTCTGTTCACGCGCCGCAATTAATCCGGCCTGGTACCAGGGCATTTTCGGAATCAATTAGCGAAAAAAAAGCACTCGTCCATCATCGCGGGCGTTCGTTCCGCGGCAATCGTTTTTCTTCTGTCTCCCGGACACGGGGAGTGCGCGTTTTTCTCGGCGCGTCCTTCGCGTCCTGAAATTGAAAAATTAAGCGAAAAACTCTCGCGGCCCCGAACAAATGGCGGCTCTTCGGGACTTATGACGGCGGACGCCCCGGCCGGCGCGGCGCGGCGCGGCGCGGCGCGGCGTGGACATGAGCGGCGAAGGAAGAATTCGAGGTGCATTATCCTTGACCGCGTGCTGCGAGATAAACGAGCGGTGTACCGGGCAGGATGAGACGAAATGGCGGGTGCCGGAGATTGCGGGAAGAAATTCGGCAAGAAAGTTCGCCTTCTTCCCGTCGACATCGGGCGAGTTATGCGCTTTAACGCGGGTAACGGCCCCGGGCGATCGACGCGACGGACCGATCGATCGATTGATCGTGTGCGGGGGACCGCTCTATGAAATAAGGGGCTCCTGTATCCGGACGAAATCACCGCTCCAACGACGGCGGTTTCTCGACCGATAACGCGAGAAAGAAGTTAAGGCGACAAGCTGCAGTTGTCCAATCGCGCGCGATCGATCGCTGTAAAAACTGCTCTATTGGCCGGAAAGAAAGGACGCGAGCGGGCGCCAATAAAGTAATTTACTCCGTGAAATCGCCAAGGAGGTTTATGGGTCGGACATCGATTCCCGCGCTCTGCGATTTACCGGTAATGGTATCTCCCGACGAGTTTCCTGATCAATTGCTAGCTTCCGTCACACTTTAGTCTCATTCGTATTTAGAACATTGATTCGGTAAATCCGCATTACGGAGCATCGTGCTTCAGGCTTCAACGAAGTTCAGCTATGGACATGGCTGAACTTTCCGTTCGTCTTTTTTGCTTTACCGACGAGAGTTTAGTAGCGTTGCCGCGGCACGCCATGTTAATAATTATGCGAGTGGCGCATTGCGAATGGCGGCCCGGACACTCGAGGGACGCCGCGGGTGCGTGTATGAATATTCATATGTCCGCATAAATGAACACTGGACCGCGTAATTAGGTCGTCAATCGCCACGACGCACAGAAGGAAGTCTCTGCGGGTCGTTCGACGTGCGACTGGCCCATATGGTACATTAAAGCGACCGCGTCCACGCTCCGGGCTGAGCTCATAAACGCCGCAATATCGCCAGTCAACGCTTTCCTCATGAACGTTCGTGAGTGAACGAGAGAGGAAGAGAAGTGCGGTTTGCTCTGGAACACGAGCTCTCTGAAAGCATACACAAAAAGACAGAAATATGAGGTACCATCAAAGTGTGCACACTGATGGTTATACATGCAAGTAATTATGTAATAATTATATTTAAAAACTTCGCAAAAAGATTATTTTAAAAATGTAACGAAAGATACGGTAAAAAGTAACTTACTTCCTTCCGTTTCTAGGAAATAAACTCTTTATTGATAAGACTTTTACTACCGGATGGCATGTGCCAAGTAAAGATGGTGTTTCTATTATTATGTGCTTCTTTCTGGCGAAGTGTCGGATCTCTGGAGAAAAACGGAGGAGAGAAACTGCAAAGAGAAGAACTGTGAGCAAGTGAACATGGACAAAGGCGATAAAACGTAGAAAAGGAAATGCCAAGAGAGCGAAGGTTGGAAATCGCTTGAATCCCCCCCTGCGTTCCCCATCCTTTCCTCGTCTTTTCGCTTTTGTCGACGATGCTCTTCGAGAAGGAAATCTGACGTGGAAAATGGAAGT
This sequence comes from Aphaenogaster ashmeadi, assembly GCA_003063805.1. Lineage (NCBI taxonomy): Eukaryota > Metazoa > Arthropoda > Insecta > Hymenoptera > Formicidae > Aphaenogaster > Aphaenogaster ashmeadi. The sequence continues at coordinate 81,326 of NJRQ01000355.1, read as the reverse complement.
AGGCGCCGATATCATCGCCTTCGGGTGGTAATCGAACACACTGCACCGAACGGACCGTAATCGACAATCGGCTCATCGACCAGCGTTCTCCTTTTTTTTTAACACAAGAGAACAAATATATTGCCTTCCTATCGGCACGCGCGATCACTTTTCTCTCTTTAATTTATCGAATGTTTCTCAGCTCGCCGTTCGTGTTATACAGGGTGGTCCTGAAATAGTTGGTCAAAATCAGGGATTGAGCTCGTCATAAGGATGAAAAAAGTTCCCATAAACGTTAGTCCAAAAACGCATCCCGCAGAAGTAACGACTCATTTAATTATCAATTTAATTATGTAATGTGTTCAATAAGTAGCGCTTAATCGAATTATCTGTTGTCACAATTGAAATATTATTGTTCGCGTACGGAGGCAACACTTCAGAATTCAAAACAAAACAATCTCGGTCACCGTCTCCGGGGATCGCTAAGCATTAGTCGAAATTCTAAGAAATGCGCCAGGAATCTTTGAGCGTGTTAAACAATCAATGGTTACACGGATGGAAGCGTGTGTTTTAGTTAACGGTGGACATTTTCAACAACTTGTAATTAAATAAATAAATAAAAATAAAGTTTTTTCTTTTCATGGCCTTCCATTTTTCTGAATCAAGTATTAATAATTAAATGAGTCGTAACTCCTGCGGGATGCGTTTTTGGACTAACGTTTATGGGAACTTTTTTCATCCTTATGACGAGCCCAATCCAATCCCTGATTTTGACTATTTCAGGACCACCCTGTATAAGGCAGTTTCGCCTTGTTCATTAAACGGAGCTGCTGCCGAATATTCTATATGTCGTCGAAAAAATATGAGAAACGAAAATCGAACAAGGTAACACAAGTAAAAAAAGAAGGGTAAAATATTTATTAGGATGTACCTGGCGAAATGAAATGAGACTGTGGATAAGCAGAGTAATATACAGAGTGGCCCACGTAAAGTGTTACAAGCTGTTATCTCTAAAAGTATGCATTATAGCAAAAAATGTTTTAGACAAAAGTTACTTGGTTCTGAGGGGGAAAGAAGATAGGAATATTAGTTAGACCTTGGATGGCGTCGCCAAGGTCAGGACAAGACCATCTTGAATTTTTTTAATGGAACCCCTACTTTTTATTGCATATTCATATAGTTTACCTCGAGAGCTTTTCAAAACACTATAATAAAATATTTTTTCATTAAGTACTTTTCGAGTTATAAGGCTTGAAAAATATCTCGTAAGCTATTAACTTTTTGATAATCATACATATTTTGATAATTACATATTGCAAATTGCATAATTGATTCATCTCATTTTTCTATGCATAAAAGTATTAAGATACGATTATCAAAAAGTTTATAGTTTACGAGATATTTTATATTTTATGCCGGCGGTATTGTAACTTTCAAGCCTTATAACTTGAAAAGTACTTAATGAATAAATATTTTTTTACAGTGCTTTGAAAAGCTCTCGAGGTAAGCTACATGAATATGCAATAAAAAGTAGGGGGTTCCATTTAAAAAATTCAATGTGGCCTTGTCCTGACCTTGGTGACATCACCCAAGGTCTAACTAATACTCCTATCTTCTTTCTCCCTCAGAACCAAACAACTTTTGTCTAAGAGATTTTTTGCTATAATGCGTACTTTCAGAGATAGCAGCTTGTAACACTTTAGGGCGCGGCCAGACTATGCGCGTTTTACGCGAATATTCGTGATTCGAGCATCGTTCATCCTTGTTTATCATTTGATAAACAACAAGGATGACATGACTCGAATCACGAATATTCGCGTAAAACGCGCATAGTCTGGCTCCGCCCTTACGTGGGACACCCTGTATAATAATGATAATTGATGTAACGTGTATTTCTTGAATATGCCCCGCACCGCTGTGAGATAATGTTCCTACTGATCATTGCAAATCGAAAAAGGCGGTAATGGTAATTGCAATAACGCTCGAAGATAAACATAAGATTCCCATCTCGCGTTTGCACGCGAATTATTTGCGTTTATGTGATAAATTTATGATCCCCCTTTGGTGGTAGATACCTGCGGATAAAATCGTGCGTGCCACAATTACTCTTGGCCGACCGGCACTTTCTCTTTCTGCTTGGCACCGCGTATCTCTCGTTGCCACCATGTTACCTGTATATAAAACCAAACGCAACATATTTGAAAATTTCTGAAAATAACACCTTTCCAAAATATTTCCTTTACGTGGGAACAATCCGTATCCTGCGGCGCTGTTACCATGGTCATTCATCGGTTTCTGCTATTATTGTGCTCTCGTATTAGCTCTCTATTGTATTATTTCACGTGCATGTCCAAAGCGCCGATACTAAGGCTCCCCTATCTTCTCGGTTTCAGGTGAGTTACGAGTTCCGGGATTATGGCGGCGCGTTGACTTAGAATTACACCGACGTAGTGGTGAGTAAGTAAGCGATAGATAACATCGAGATTTATAGTCCGGACTCAAGCGCCGTGAGCCTTTATCGGCGCAACGATTCTATCGCGCCGAGAGACGATCGTTCGGCAGAATTTCGAAAGGCAGAGCTGAAAGCCGCGTATCCTCCCAAGCCTGCAACCGCGCGAAATTTCCCTTATCCACCATACGATCCGCCTGCTAAAAGTATTCATAACCGCCCGCCCGCGACAACCTGCGGCGAGGAACGCCGGCATTCGCGTTTCGCAACAGTCAGACCTGAGCCAAATACGTCAATCACTTGTGTATTTTTTCGCGAATGTCCGTTGAATTACGAGCGAATATCACGGCAACTCGGCGAGGGCCCGCGGCGAAGTACGGTTACCGAGATTCTTTCCCATCCATATGTTACGCCGGCAGATTACACGGTTGGCGGTTTGCGAATTGATAGTTGCGTCAACGGCGAATCGTTGACGAGTCGTTGGAAACAGTCATTTTCTTCTGGGCACCATATGGGTTTCGGTGAACAAGGTATCAGAGTTTCACGAGGAGGAAATACGCGACGCCTCATCTCAACTACTTATTGTTAAGAGGCTCGGCTTAATCTCGACAAATTAATGCTATTATAAATGATACTAGAGAGGCATGTCAAACATGATGAATGATAGTGAAGACGAATCTTAGTTTCACTCCGCATTATTCACCGAGATAAGAAGTAGGAATAAAAAAATTGAGAGTTCGGGGAAACATGATATTAACTTCTCCAAGCTAAAAATTTCTAAATGTCTCGACTTTTCGTCTGCGGAAATTGGCAATTGATTTCAAGTCGACTAAAGAATCTGTTATTAAAAAAATTAGAAGCAGAATGTAGTATATTGTGTACGCCGCATAGTCTTGCGCGATGGAAGAGAGGAGAAAGAGACCCGAGCTGCAGCTGCACTCTTATTACACGGGTCACAAGAAGCTATCGGCGGAATGGGCGACGATGAGGGCAAGAGCGAGTCGCGCTCGTCTTTTTCCCGCGTTTATTCCTAATACTTCACGTCCTTTCGTCTTTCCACGGTCTCACCATCATTATCGTTATCGTACGTATCTATGTAGGAAAGGGAAAGGAAACGGGTGTGCGCCGAGAAATGCGGCGGCAACGAGCGCTTAAATCTACAAGGCTGATTATCGCGCTTCACAATGTTGCGTGTCTGCGTATACATGACGATTTCCGCCGCGGAAGAGGCCGGGACCATCGTATCCGTCGCATTTTCGCAGGAAGTGGCTCGAAACCTCAACTGTGATTAAACAAAGTGATTCCTAACTACGAAACATTACGAGTAATATCCTCTCTTGGATCTGAGATGAAAATTCTTGCGGAAGAATGTCGAGGAAAGATATGATTTACTACCTTTCTCTCTCTCTCACACACACACACACACACACACACACACACACACACACACACACACACACACACACACACACACACACACACACTGCAACTTTATCATTTTTGATATTAAATATCTTGACTATGCGTGGAATTGAAATTCTGTTAAAGTATAATGTATAAATCGCGTTAAATTAAGTGAAAAACGGAGTTTTAATTGTCTTTAACTTAAAAGCTATCGATGTCTCGATATTTCTCCAAGAACTTTTGTTTCAGACTTAAAGTAAGGAATTTATGCTCTTAACGTTTAGCTAACTACGCGAATCTTTCTCTATAATATAATCTACTTACGATAACGCGGAAGAATAAACTTTCTGTTAATCTTCGATAATAAATCTTCGCGATTTTTCTTTGATTAACCCCTTGTCTACAATGCGTATTTAAGGCGTTAAGATTTAAGAAATTGACCAATCACAGTCGTATATGAGGAGAATAAACGACTGCGATTGGTCAATTTCTTAAGTCTTAACGCCTTAAATACGCATTGTAGACTGACCCTCGCGCGTATCGAACGTTTATTTGTTAAATTTCCGTTAATGTAATTAAATTTAGTCATGATAACGTGATGCTTCGGGACTATTGTGGAAGCCTGTAAGCCTTTCGATATACGCCTGCGGTGGATTTGATACCGGTCGATAATTGATTTTGAATTGAATCACTACGTTAGTAACATACTGATAATTACCAATTAAAGCATCCTTTAAACAGGGCGAATTCGACATAAATTGGTAACTCGATACGTACGACCGTGATTAACCACATCGCAATGCTTCGACATGACTCAATTAGAACGCGTCCGCATCGCGCACAGTGCGTATTTGATATTTGACGCAGAGTATATGCCGCGCGAGCGATCGCGACTATCGTCGTGTTACGTTGTGCGAACGCAAAATGTTGTGAGCTGGCTAGGGGATAGCGAGAGCGCGCAGTAATTACTAAATCTGTGTTAATTAATTTCGCGACGATCGAAAAGCCGGCAGGTGGGAAGATTAATCATTTTCTCCTCTCCGAAGCATGCGGCTTCGGTAACTTTTAAAACAGCCACGTTCTATAACGGGGCGTCCGCATCGCGAAAGTAAAACGACAGTTATCTCGTCGATCGATTCATCGTCACCGATTTTTAAATAATAACAGCAAAATAAGAACAGCAACGAATCACTTGAATATATCGAGATATCAAAATCTCATTTTTCAATATCAATTTTCAACAAATCTCCATTTGAGTTGTTTTTAAATAACTTTTTAAATCAAATAAATATTTTTACATTTAAAAAAAATTTTTAGTTCGGTACCCCCATTGAAATATCGAAAATTACAAATTGAAAGGTTATGGCGAATGATGAGTTTTAATAATATTTTTACAAAAAGAGAAAATTGCTTTCGTATATTTATTGGAAAACGATCGATGGTTTGAAATGTCGACATACTTAGCCACTACGCCGTTATGAGCAAAAGGAGTCAGATTGCATTGCTAATTAATTACGCACGCGGGCCGTACATTCGTGAGAAGTAGGCTCTGCCTATGAAAGTCGAGTTGGCGGAACAAGAGAGGCGAGATGGAGAGAAAGAGAGAGGAGGAAAAAGTAATAATATTGCTCGATCCTGGCCTGATCCACTTCGCGGTGGATATAATAGTTATTGTACGACGACAGGCAAGATGGATTAGCGCGCGAGAAGCCAGCAGGAAGTCCGCGATCTTCTCCGTTCCAATTTAACTGTTCCGAGCGCGCGCGAACGCCGTTTACACATAATAATTACAACGATTTCTACGAGCGAGCGAGCGAGCGAGCGGGCGCTCGGCTCCCTTGCTCTAGCTCTGACTAGTCGCACCTGTTTCCACCTGCCTCGTTCATCATCGATTACAGTACATCGGATGCATTACGCGATGGTTATTATTATTACAATTGCCTCCGCTGCTATGAATATTCCTCATCACAGTGATTATCGTTATTACGCTATTATTATATCATTAATCTCGTTATTGCGCCGAGTACCTTGGTGAGAGTGAGCTGTAATCTTTACACAACTGGATCCTACAAGAAAAATATGATTTTACGTGTGTATACACATTTTGCGAATGATTTTACTCGGATGTGTCAAAGTTACGTGCGTACGGTTTTACGATTCTTGGACGATTCGTCTCGGCATCCTGGGCAAACGCATCGCCATACACGCCTCGCTAATTCAACACCGACTCGCATTCGGTCTCCGGCGTGTGATCGATGAAGCGCAAGTGTACGTTAGGCGGTTTATATAGGCGGCCGATTGAACGGCCGTCGTAATTGCCGAGATGACCGCGATAGCTCGTCGTACGCGAGTCGTTACGTCGAGCGAGCGTTATGAATACCGCGAGCCATTGTAAATATTCCTGCTCTTTGCGCGCGCTTCTCACCCGGTCGGCAGCGTGATTTGTAACGCTTATCGCGCGCTATTTGCGAAAAGCCTTTTTGCTATTTGCGACGTCTTACAGCCGTCGGTATAAATACCAGAGATCCGCAAATTTGTTTCCACACACCGAACTGTATAGTCTATCACGATAAGAACGTTGTATATGAAATCTTTCCAATTTATACCCACGTTACTTTTTAAGATTAGAATAACTTTCATTTATAGACCTTTTTGTAAATCTGTCGGCAAAAAAGATCATAAATCTTATAATTATCTATTTTTATTTTAGTTTAAATAATTAATAATAAATGAACTTTTAATTTAAATAATTTTAGTTTAAATAATATAATTAGTCGTATCTATATATTTTATTTTTATGTTATTTTGAAACGTGACATCGAAGTTAGAATCAGAGTAATTTTAATTTTTAACATATTTACAATGTGACAGTCCGAAATTAGATTATTGTATTTTATTTTTAAAACCAGATCCCGCGTGTATATATATATCAGTCTTGTGTTTTAGTCCCAGTCTCATTCTTCCGATTAATTGAAGCTAATTAAAAATATCAAATTAATCTCAATTTACGATAGTTTCATTCGCACAAGTAGAACAATCAGTCTGAATCCAGTTATCGATGTCGTGGCGCCGATGCGTCTCCGTAAAGAGTACTTCGTGACACTTTGAGGAATCGCGCCTCCCACGGGCGTGCTCCCCGAGTTAACCCGGTTTCCGAAGTTAATAGGTCTCCGTTTATACTCTTTATTTTTCGACCATTTTGGTCGGCCCGGTCGTTCCAGCCCGCCATCTCTCTCGCTCGATCCAAGAAAAGTTTTCTCCCCTCCCATCTCGAAGGGTCTCTATGATTTTCTACATTTCCGCGCGAGAGCTCTTTCATTAAACAGCGAGCACGACCAGGCGGAAAATCGTCCGACGACACAATGGTCGAGAATTCTACGACGATTGGAGAAAAATCCGATCCGTGTAACTCCCACTCCTCCCCGCCGTTCAAAGCGCATTGTTGTTCTCCTGTTTGGCTGAAAAGGCGCGTCCCCTTTTGTGCGCCTTATGAAGCGACACTATCAAATTGTTTCCCCAATAGCGACGACGATGCGAAGTCACCGTAACTTCGATCGCCTTTTTCACTCTTTGCAACAACGTTACTCCCGATAATGTTCGACATACAAATTGCTAAAGACTGCGTTGCCCGGAATCTTATAGCCCTCACTGCGCGTTTGCAAGTCGAGAAGTGATTACAGGAAGCTGTGAATGAAAACTGAGATTTTTCATAAAAACTGATATAACTGTTGAATAAAATTGTACCCGTTATAAAATATATAATTATGAGAAATAGATGGTTTGTGCTTCCCGATTCGCTGCTATCGTTTTTTTTTTACAAAATTTAAATACGAGATTCATGTTACGATAACCCCTCAGGTTACTTTCTTGATTAGACATACACGCGTAATAACATAATTGAATTAATATTACATTTAGATTTCTAAACTCTAGCTTTAACAAAACTTTGTATTATCTAACAAAATTTTACCGAGTATAAATACCGAGATTCCCTGGAAGATACTTGGGAATAATAATGACTTATTAATGTCAAACGGAGGAACATCGATGTGACCTCCAGGCCGAATTTACTGCGGTATAAAACTGTGCGACTCGTATTTAATGACAGCATATACTTCGCGAAAGATTTTAAGCCGCCGTTCGCACTCGATGTCGTCGTCGCTCTTTAAAGACGCGCTGTCCGGTTATCCGGCAATAAAAAGAAAGAGACGAGGAACGTATCCTCCTTTCTTCGATTGCTCGGGGCGCATCGATCTCGAGACTCCTTGTGGAACTGGGTCGACGACGTTTCTTCGAGGAGGAGAGCCGGCAGGACGAGGTTGTTGTTAGCTCTGCAGGACGAGGAGGATTTGTCGTCTACAACCGGCTGCCGACAAATCTTCTCCGTTAGCTGCAAGACGTTTTAGACATCGAAGGGATCACCTTTTACCGCGCACTCTTGTCCACATGGCCATGTCTTCACCACCCAGTACTCCGCTTCGGAAGAACGTACTGACGCGACGACGACACGACGTGCACGAGGATATGTAGGAGTGCACGAAGTCGTCGGCTTTCGAGCAGCGACAGAAGCCGCCCGATGGAGGTGTTCTATTTCAGATGTCTGAGATCGCCGGTTGGATTGTCGTCTCTTTCACGGTAGACGCCTGACAGAAACTCGACATCCTCGAGGTGTTCTATTTCGAAGCGGCCAGGTGGACTCGTCGCCTTGCAGTTAAGCTCGTCGCTGAAGACGTTCTATTTTAGATGTTCGAAACCGATCATTTCGGCGAGAGAACGCCGCCATTTTGAGCGCTCGAAACCGCTGAAGATTACTGGGATTGTCAGCTCTGCAGATTGCGGTCCACCAACAGAAATGCGACGTTCCATTTCAAACGGATCGGTGAAGACTAGAATAGTTTTCCACCTTGCCGTCTGCGCTGGAGCTATTCTATTTCGGATATTCATACATCGACATGTTTTAGAAGACTGGTCAATTTTTTTTGTAGCTCAGCGACGAAAAGATACTGTATTTTGCCGATTCTCTTTCTGAGACAGTTGGTGAATTCTGATGTAATTATCACTTTTATAGGAATATTTTTCATCCTGTTAGATATGTAAATTAATTTATAAATTCACATAAATATCTTATATCTTTCATAGATATATGCTTTATAGACGTTAATACTTAAGGTGGCGTAAATCTGATTTACGATAAGTCCGCGATACGGTTTTCTAACGGTGCAACGTGTAACATCTCGGCAATTAACGTGCTTTCTTATTTACGAAGGATATAATTATGATCGAGATATTAAACTATGCTACGATATCGAGGACCCGAAAAGGGGACGCAATGCATCAATTATTGATGCATCCGGGAAAAGCATTTCGAGAAGATTTGTGTAAAATTTCTTTATTCGACAACATCCATCATCATTTCTTTATTAGATTCTCATTTAGAGCGACAAAAATAGGATATTTCTTGTAACCAAGAATTTCGAGAGCGATATTTAAATTCGAAGATACCTATTTTAAAATGCTTTTACGTTTATTTTTATATGGACGTAAATACGATTGTCTATTGTGGACCTAAATCTAGATCGATTATAAGCGACGAATTAAAAGATGATCGTAGATATATGCGACTAAGTAAGCAATTACGAGTGTTTGCATATTTTGCTTTAGCTTCGCTATTTATAAAAGTGATTTTAATCGCGTGAATCCTGGGATTACTGCTCGTAAGTAAGAGATGAATTCGGACCAATCGGGGCCATTCTGAAACGCCACTGATGAAAAAAAAGGGAACCCATTCCGACCCTTCGCGTTCGTCACCGTATTCGCCACGGATGATGATGGAACGGGTGAGATGGGTCAATTTCCTGAATGGCCAGACTGACGACAACTTCTACCCGTGCATTACGTACGGGTCGCCGGAAGTAGGTCCGCGGAGGCCTGGATTAAGGACGGAAATCGCTTCATCGGTGACTACTATCGTCACCCGCGTAATGATGTCCCTCTAATTTGTTCCCGCAGCAGCCCGAAGGCCCTTGCCGCTATCGTGCGAACTCAGGCATCTTAGATTACGATGTCAAATAGAATTTGAGACCCGTCCAAAATGTCCTCGACAAATTGGATCCTTCTTCCCTTCCTCCTCTCTTGCTCCGGACCGGAGATCATTTTTTTATGGCGACTATTAAGTTCGCGGGCAAATGTCAATGTATGTTCTCTCGCGCATTGACCGATTCTCTTTTCTGAACTTGCTGGAATTTCTGTAGCACAATTTGAATCCTACTATGAAAATAATTATGTTGTTAAAAATTATATGTGTGATATACAAGCAATATCTGTCTCTTCAATTCTCTCGCGATATTAATTTTAATGGTAGATTTAAAAAATATGAAAATTAAATAGATATTATGTACTTAATTTTTTTTTCACATAATCGGAAATTTTTTATGTTCTTTTTGCTTCAAAATATATTGCAATTTTCTAGAATTATGTTTATGTTGGAAAATTATTCCGTTTAGAGTGAAAAGTTAGAAATAACTATTTGCTTGGTCTAATACTTTTTCTTCTGTAAACTAATTATACTAACTATCTACTTTTCTCTTCCGCCCTTTTTTCATTTCCTCTCTGATTAGACCAAACTGAATTGATTTCACAAGGACACTCCGTATTTCCGGGTGGGATCCCGTGCCAGGGCAACGCCAGTTGCTCCGGTTTGATCCTTGCGCCTCCGGGGCCACGCTATAATTGAGTGGTTTGCATCTCGGTCGGCGAGACTATGGTTGCCCCTGAGCATGAAGCACGCGAGCGGGAAGAAGCTCGCGTTGCGTCTGAGACATGAGAGATCAACAGAGACGGAGGGAGAGAGGCCTCCTCAAGATCGAGAGAGAGAGAGAGGGGAGGGAGGGGAGTGATGGAGGAAGAGAGAGATCGCGAGACAGAGAGAGACACAAAGAGGAGGGATAGGACCGTGCATCGGGCGGACATTGATTGAACCGGGAGCACTTGCCCCCGCATACCAGGATAATGCCGCGAAATTACGGGATGCGCCGTGCGCCATAAGCCGCTAGACGTGTCGCAATTAAAGGGAAATTCGAACGAGAGAGAGAGAGAGATTGGTGGCTGCCATGCGCGCGATGCTTTGTAATATTTAAAATATAAAATGTAATATTTTTCTCTTGCTGATGTCGCAAATAATATAAAATAACACCCGCAGTGAATTACGATTGCATCACTTATAAAACGCGCGTCTTTCCCTTTCGATTAAAATAGGATCAAAATAGAATTAAAATAATTTAATTAATTAATTGGGATGGCATTTACATCATCGATTAAGTTATTTAATTGATTGTCAAGTTAATAATTGTGATTATTAAATTGTTTGTTCAATGTTTTTATTAAAACAGATATTGAGAGGATTTCAAATGAATTTGAGAATTGAAAGCATTGAATGGGTTCTGTTTGAAAGCAAGACATGTTCATGTTAGATTGGATTGTTTGCAGGAAACAATCGATACGCAGAAATTGAAGGGTGCAACCGCAATGCAGTATTATTTTGCTTTGACTGCTTTCTGGTCTAGAAACATGGAACAAGTTTTATGGGTCAACTTGTTTGTACGGGACTTTTATCCTGTTTTAAATTGGGCTATTCTAGCGCGAATTAAATTAATCTATCATTAAATTTTCAATTTATTAGCACATCTTGTTACGATACAAGTTTTATTAAAACTACTAATAAATGAAAGTAATGAAAAGCGCATTTAATATTTTTTGGATATCACGGAATGTTTAGACGCAATACGTCTCTGATGGATATGATGAAATGAATTAATACGGGGAGGAGCGCGCGTGCGCATTTAGATTGATATAAACGTCGTTAACGTTATCAACGAATTTAAATTAATTATAGGAGACAGCTAAATCGCTGCATCGTCGACGGCCGACGCACGTTTGACGCATGAAGCGCGCGAATAATGGCGCGACCGGTTTTTAATCTGGTTTTTAACCGGTTTTTTAATATCTCTCGGGAATTGCTCGAAAATTGCATCGCCGTGTCATTTCGAACGTTTGATTCGGCGAATGGAAAAAGGAGAATTTTTCCCGACGCAAACGGGAATTGCTTTAATCAGATTAAAACGGAATGGCTTTTATCAATTAAGGTGCAGGGGACGCGGCGCAAAAATTGTGCCGCACGCGTGATTCGCTTGAGTAATCAACGGTGGTGCGGAAAAAGTACGTCGTGATAGTAGACGCTGTTTCACGTGTCGTTGCATAGATTGCCTTCACCATTAACCAGAACGCGCGATTAAACACATTGCACGCCTCATTTTGATTTTAGATTACTTTTCTGCGCGCGTTCTCCAACTATATCCGTAATTGCGTCATGCGCTCCATTACGACGTTTCGATTAGGTTGTCAAGAATTGTGGGATATAACTTTGTGGTAGATCATTGTCGTTGCCCGGTTGTAACAGTTGAGCCAAGCAGCGAAACGAATGTTGCCCCATCGCCTTTCAATTATTTTACATTAAATTTTTACGACACCTTTTTTACAAGTGGATAATTTTGTCGCGTTCTCTTTTTCACTGTGTTTCATCATAAGGTCGTGTGCAACTAACTTTATCTTGAAATTTACCATTCGTCTTTCAACTTTCGCATATAATTGTGAAAGAAATCAAATGCACTTCGACGGTGTTAGTTTTTCTCGCGGCAACTTGCAAGCTTGCAGTTTTGAATCGGATCCTGCTCGTGCCCGCGATAAGAACTTATGACTCTCCGATAACACGACTCATATGAGTTACGTATAGTTCAGTGATCTTGTCTTCCGACCGTCGATTTTCGGACACTGCAATGCTAAGCATTTCGATGATACGAACCTCGGGAGAATCCTCTAATTCCGGTTCGCTCTAATACGCCTGGCGCCAGCTGGACCAAACCAGCGTGCGGTGCAAACTTTCGAAATGTGGCTGAACCAAGTCGGCGTGTCGAGCGCGCGCTAACGTCACAACTTTGAGGCAAAAACGGCGGTCGAAAGAAGTCGGGATTAGCTGCCGCTCTTCCAGAGCAGTTCAGACGAAAGTTGCTTACTCACCGTTAATATGAGAAGAGTTAGGGAAAATTGAACGTCCGACGAAAACGCAGTTTAAATCTAATTTTTATTAAAACGCAATTTACGAACGCAATGAAACAATTAAAAAAAGAGAACGAATCAATATCCAATTTCGAACTGAGAAATTTAGTTGGCATACGAATTTTTTTTTCACGAAACTTCCACGAATTTTCTGTAACTTCTCATTGAGAGTACGCGTTATGTCACAATGAAGATCAATAAAAAAAACGAATTTTTATTAAAATGTTCACATAGCTGACGTACATTCGTTGTTGACATAGCATATTTCTTGTTTATTTTATTTTTCTAAACCTCTTGAAAAATATTGTCAAATCTATACAGTCTCCTCTTTATCATGGCTCGCATTTCAATACGCAATACATTTATAGTCGAATAACGAACGTGAACGAGTTACTCCACAATCACATAATTCACAGACAAGACAGAGAGATGACGCAAGCTGTCGCGTAACAAACTTACATTTTCCATATCTGCGGAATGTTATTTATTGATAACTGATATTGTTCTAAATTCTTGCTCTCTGCGAGTGAATTAAAGATTTATTTTCACCCTGAATTTTTCTGCTGCGGATTAAAAAATGATTTTTATGCTAGCGATGCGTTTACAGCTCCGAGTTAGCTTGTTAATATTATCTTGCGAGTAAATCGGGGGTTTATTTCACATTTGTTGGCCAAACGCCTTGATTATTAACGACTGAAGTACAAATGTTTCGGGTATGCGCGATGGAGAATTAGAAGTGGTTAGAGGCTGTGATCTATTCCCATTGGTATCTCTCTTATTAAACAACGTATGTTTAATAAGCTTGGTGCAGTATGATAAATGCGATGAATTTGCAACAATATGCCGCGAGAGCAACTGTGAACTGAATTTCAATGTTTGCGGTATACGGATATGTATAATACACATATATATTTGTCTGATTAATTCTAGTGGTGCCACGGAGAGACCACATTAACTTCGTGCTATTAATACGGTAAATAGTGTTAATATACAAAATATGTTCCAGATTCTTTGTCGGGAAATATTTCACGAATTATTTTTAATTGTATTATGTATATATATCATCATTTGTCTAATTTTTAAAAGCTTTTCCAAATGGATACATCTATATTTTTTAATTTATTTTATATAATTCATAGTTTGTTGGATTCATTTTTACACTCGCCAAAATGGATGGATGTTATTTTTATTTTTGCTGAGGATATTAATAAATAATTTGTGATAATATTTCAAATTTCCAATAAATATTTCGCGGACTGTTTTCAAAAACTATGACGTTAGAGCACTTTACGGAACTTTTCCGGAACGAATTTCTTCAAATCGCAGAGATCCGAGGCGAATTCTCGTTCCGCGGATTTCACCAGGTTGAAATCGTTCACACTTGGATTTTGTCTCTTCTTCCAAGAAATCTCACACGGATAATCTTGTGCCATGCGCTCAATTCCGTCGCGTTACGCTGAATTCTTGCCAAAATCGCGATATGCGAGATCGATATTGTACCGATTGTGGAGGCACACGCGATTGTACGCGATTCTACATCTATGTATGTTGAATGTATGTTGAACTCTTGTAAATGATATTCACAAAATAGCTTTTAAAAAATTGCGGACTTTATCAAAATAAACATATCATACGTCGGTATTCATTGTAAAAATTATTTACACTCTGATGCATCAATAAACAAGTTTGGTTGCACAAAAAAATATTTACTACAAAAATATTACATGTCAATTAGTGTCAATTTCAATATAGATATTTTTGACTGAATTACTTTTCGATCAAGATATTGCGCGATAGGGAAGTTCGGCCCCTTAATTTCATCATTGGTGATAAATTTTCATAAGCTTTTGTCCGACAAGGCGATAAGAGAGGGTAGATTCTCTCCATCTGGATCCCGACTTCGCGCGCATTAAACACATGAAGGTAAAGTAAGAGAGAGTGAGAGAGAGAGAGAGAGAAAGAGCTCTGGTATATGCTAACCGAATGGTTTTGTCTTCCTTTCTTCTTCCTCCTCCTCTTCTCTCTCTTTCCTCAAGAGCATTCTATCTTCTTACATGCCCCTGACTGCTTTATCGATTACTATCGGGCCTCACATATCAATACTCGTAACCGACACATCTGGACCAGTCGCCAGCACGAGGCTGCGCTCTACTCCCCGTCGCTTGATATACTCGCGCCCGACTAAGCGAACCGTTACGTACGTTGGATACATAATGATTACCTCTTGCATTACACCGAAACTCGCCGACATTATAAACAACATCGTCGTCGTACACCCCGGCATCCCGGCCAATCTTTCTTCGTTATTAACGATAACGCGCGCTCTCCTCGGTTTCTCTCGAGGCAGTTATCTCTCTATCATGGGTAGAGGTTTACCGCGGTCTCTCTATACAGGAATTACTCGCCAAGAAAATAGGATGTCGATAAGGATATTTGTTATAGATCGTCTGCCGTACATTTCCGTTTCCTGTAGATGCAGATCAACGTGAAATATTGACATAATAATTCTGCCTTTATCTAAAACGGCGTCGGTTATACCGTCATTAACGCTCTTTATATAGATACATGTAGAATTATTTTTTTAAAATTTATTAATAACATAATAAATTTTCGCTCTTTAATCTTATTTATGTCGCGTCACACAGCTCGTCTCTTGAGTTGAACATGCCGCGACAGAAATGCAGAAATGTGAAATGGCCGATCTGCGGTGGCCCCATTTCTCACACCGCCTATGCATCCGTGCAGGCCGCAAAAATCACAAAAAAGTCCGCCGTTGCGGAATGAATTTCACGCGGGTGATTTTATCCTATGGAAACGGTATCAGCTCCCGCTCGGCGCCCATGTATGATCCCGCAATCTGGTTAGCCGGCGTGAGATTGCGCGGAAATAGCGAGAAGATCGGGATGCTGCTCGAAGCGGTGCACGACAACGACGACAACGACGATGACATCGACGACGATATGCATACATGAGAACACCGGAAACGTTTCTAAAGTCATCGTAAATGACTTTTTTACCCTAGAGAACGAATTGGTCGCAATTATGCGGCTCAGCCGGCAATTTCTGTTCTTTCTTGGATTTCTCTCGTAAAATATCATCTCAATTTTTTGATATAAAATTGCTTTTGCAATATATAAGTATAATTTCAAGATGGAATCCCCATAGATTTTTGTTAAAATTAAAATTATAATTTTATATAATTTATAAGAAGAGTTTAGATATACACTACGCAATAATGGACAGATCAAGGAGTGAATAATAAGTTTTAAAACGATATATATAATATATGCATTTGTACACGGAAAAAACGATAAGGTTGCCACAACCACAATAATAGGGACCTTACACGGTCAATAATACTGTCAGTATCAACAAATA
>NJRQ01000355.1:33923-64661 GCA_003063805.1 Aphaenogaster ashmeadi | reverse complement strand
CAATGTGAATGTGACAACCACAGGACGTGGCTGTACCAAATGTTACTATTATTGTGGTTGTGGCAACCATATCGTTTTTTCCGTGTATAAAAAATATAAGTATTTTATTTCTTAATTAGTATTTAGTAAGAAATAATGGAATCTGTCATTAATCTAATTTTTATAGATCATTATTATCAGCATATGATATCTTCGACGTTTAATAAAACGTGCGCGAGCCTTCCTTCATGTCTCTATCTCAAGCTAAGTATCTCGACTATTAGGGATCTTCTGATAAGTCAATTCGTTTCTTAATTAACGCCCATTCACTCCCCATTTGCATTTCATCGCGCCCGCTTATCCGATCGCTCTCCCAACGTCATTTTTATATCTCACGTTATCTATTCATTCCGGCTTATCGGCCTGCGCACGGAGCGTACTGAGCTCGCAAATATAATGAGCCGCATATTCAGGCCGTCATTAGAAGGCCGATATCGATATAATGTTTCTCCTTCGATCTTTTTTTTTTTCCCGTGGGTGGCTGACTTGTTTCGCACAAAGGGCCGATTCAGCACCGGCAGTATCCTTTCGCCTCTCGATCGCGATGCTCCTCGCCTCGGCCGCATCTCGCCTCGACGACTCCATTTACATTCGAGCGACGAGCGAAGCCCCGGTCGTGGAGAGGAATGAGTCGTTGCGCCGCTCGCTGCTTGCATTTACGCCCGGTGACAGGTATGATGGATGTTTCGATTTTACCCATGGCCGCCGCCGTCGCCGCTATGATTACGGTTAACAGTACGTGCACGCGCGACGGGCTACGAAATATTCAATCGATCTCTCTCTCGATCGATCTCGGCGCTCCTCTTGTAATCTGGGCTAGATCGCATTAATGAACGCTGACCTTATTTCTCATCTTCACGAGCGACTCCGGAGCGTACAGATTTTGTACAGGATCAAATAAAAATCTTTAGTCAAAATAAAAAATATATAATATAATATCTAAGAATAATATATAAACAATAATATATATAATATATAAAAATAATAAATGATGAAAATAATACGCACGGTGTAATAATTATTTTATGATTAACACAGCATAAATTATTTATGTCTTCATCATGGTCTATGTACAAGAAATTTATTTTTACGAATGAGACATTTTTACCTCTTTTGATACTACTCAACCATTCGTTCAAGGTTTCTTTCTTTTTATGCACAATGCGTTACGATAAGAATCTTTTTCTGTAGAAAGGGAGAGAGAGAATAGTCGCTTGTTACTGAATTCGCAAGATATCTTGCGCGATAGGAACGCACTTTCCACGCAGGATTCCTCCGTGGTTGTCGCCCAAACTGGTCGTTGTGTAATCGCGGGAAATTACGAGGAGGAGCGTCGGCAGCCCCGGTGACAGGAAGTACTTACCGGTCGTGCGATTCCCTAGCAAATGCTCGTTCTGACTACCGCGGCGAGCTAATAGCCACCGACAGAGAGATGCATTGGCGGCAGTGCGGCGCGCAGCCATCCGTCGTCGCCTTCTTGCTCCGTTGATCTCGTCGGCGAAAGTCGATGTCTGGCGACGATAGCACATGCTCGTGCCGACGTTTCCATCATTGAACACCCCATAATTCTACATAAGAATTTATTCTGCGGAACGAAGGTTTAGTTTTAGTTTTTTCGCACTTCGACTCCTTTCTTTTGTTTCGAGTTTCGAAAAATGTGCAATATTTATGCTTGAAAAAGAAAAAAACGCAGAAGAAGATAAGACTCATTGTCAGCTAAATAGACTCAAATAAATAATCAGCTCTGAAATATTTATCTCTTTGAAATCGGTAGAACGAGTTCTTTCTCTCTCTTTGTAAGTTGCAAAATAAAATGCACACGGAAAGAACGGTTTTGCTGAAGTATCTAAAAATTTGGCCAGATATACAGACCTGAAAATAATTTTGTTAGACTATCAAAAATAACTATGTATGGTCTATATGAGGTGTAAAAGCAGTGACATTTTTTTGTAAGGGATGCTCAAGCATGATGACAATGCTGCAAAAAGTTTCGATATTCCAGCAACTATTTTGGACGTTCTACATAATTATTTTGATGGCCCAACAAAATTATTTTCAGATTTGTATCTGGCCAAATTTTTAGATATTTCAGCAAAACCATTCTTTCCGTGCAGGAGAAAATAAATATAATAAGTTGTATTTTATCTCTCTTGAGCAACATCGATGTAACGTGCTCACTCGAGCCAACATCACCACGTCGGCTCGGATTCGAGCTCGTCTCGACGAGGCACGATTGAGAGCATGTGAAGATCCGCGAAAGTTGGATCGCGACGGGACGATCTGGCCGCGGCAGAACGATATTAAAGTTTGCCGGTGATATTCGGTGTTACCTCGTCGCGTCGGTGCTCCAGAAGTTTCGCGATCTGGAGCGACCGGTATATAAATATACCTCTCCTTCCGCAGCATCGTCGTCGCGGGGCTTGGGAAAAGTTCGGGCTGTCGCCTCCGAGGGGTAGCGAAAAAAGAGGTCTCCACGGGGAACGGGGGTGGCTCGAAGGAGATTGGAGCGAGACGGGACAAAGTTTCGAGTGGTGCGGGAGCATATTCCCGAGATTGAATTCGGAGA
This sequence comes from Aphaenogaster ashmeadi, assembly GCA_003063805.1. Taxonomy (NCBI): domain Eukaryota; kingdom Metazoa; phylum Arthropoda; class Insecta; order Hymenoptera; family Formicidae; genus Aphaenogaster; species Aphaenogaster ashmeadi. Next base: position 62,056 of record NJRQ01000355.1, on the reverse strand, counting down.
TACGGACGTCCGCGAGCCGAGAAGAATGCGAGCGTGTAATTTCTCGCGACGCACACAAGGCTGAGGTCCACCGCTCCCGGAGAAGTATGACGCGGACTTTTTGAACGAGAAACTGCCGCGGAGGGAAAACAGCTCGTCCGCAGTGACGTCGTGAGCCGTTCTCGCCGACTTGGATGGGACCGGGAGAAGGAGACAAGAGGGACGGTCCGAGTTTACTCCGATCGGGGTGGTGCAATTGAAAACATATGTACCGCGCTTCCGTGCTCCAACTTTTCCCTCCGGACGAGACGACGGTTAGATTCGCGCTCGCAGCCGGAAGGCGACGTGTCGTAAATCTTGGATAGTCTAGTGCTCCAATTCGCTTGGATGACTGTGCAAGGACGTATTATGAATCGATACGACCTATATTATATAAATTGTATTTATAATTATTCTTTTTTTAGAAGGGAAAACGAATTATTTTATATTCATTTGTGCTCGCGTCCGAATGCGCGCTCTCTTGTGTGCCCTGGTTGGGTCTTCGTAAAGTGGGATATTCATTTTATAAATAAGAGATAGACGGCACAACTTGTCATCACGCGGTAGTGGGATCTCCCCTTCACTCGTACAGTTTTCTCGACGTTTGTTAAGCGCCACGACACTCATTCTCGCCTAATCCATTTTTTGCGACCTCCTTCGCGCGACGGCTTACGAGAGAGAGCATCTCGCTCTTGGACGAGATTAACCCTGGCGGGCAGCAGGAAACCGCATTTTGACGTAACGCACGTAAAATGCACTCTCGCGGCTTTACGGCGTCATAATGCGCGCGTTTCCCATCTACCGTTACCCCGGGAACGCGTGTGCTCTCTCTCTTCCTCTCTTTCTCGTCGCCCTGTTTGCCTGCCCGCCGCCTGCTTGCTCTTGTCCGGGGAGATTTACATGCCTTTAACGCGGTAAATGGACCTTTTAAGGCGGCGCTTATTATTTACGAAAGGCCACGTCCCTCTCGCTCATCCTTGTGTAGGTATAACACGCGCCGCGATCCTAACGAGCTTTTTATCAAGCGGTACCTTCCGTGACACGTGCACGTACATGTTTCACTTTTGAGGGGATAAATGCGACGGATAATGATGCGAATCGATTTCCCACGACGGGATTTGCTTATTTGATTTTCATCATACTATATTCGTGCGTTCACAACGTTTCTGCAAAAAGTCTTGCTTGTAATTTTGCGAAAGCAACTCATAATTGGCTTATAGATCAAGTTTGATGGAAATTTTAAGCATTATTGATGTTGAAAATATTATATAATAACAAAAATGCTACTTATTATACTTTTTACAATAGCTTGGTTATTGAACATTTAAGTAGATTACACAATTTGTTGAGCCTTTGCGTCGGAATTTTATTGCTTTTTATTATTGCATTTACACAAATGTCAATTATTGTTAATTCACTAACAATTCATTAAGTTGCTGTTTTTGCAGGATGAAATAGTAACATGGTTACTGCTATCATAAAATTCTATAAGCCAAAAGCGATTAATATTTCGATGAGCTCGGTAACGTATTCAAACATTCTCGTAATTATGGAATAATATTTTCTCGGCCGAGCAATCGCGCGTCCGCGTATTGATCGATAGCGGATTGAATTATAATATGCATTGCGGAAGTTTGCGAATTATAATTGTGTAACGTATATCAAAATTTATGTTCTTGATCCAAACAATATGCAAAATCGGAATTTTGACGCAGCCGCAATCTAGAATTATCCAGAACTGTAACGCATTTAACTGTTGCATCAGAAATTCACGTTTATCCTCTCAGCAATAATGATATATTTTAATATATTTTAATCTCAATGTAATTTTATACGTTAAATAAATTTTTGCTGTTATCAAAATTATTGGTCTCTCTCTCTCTCTCTCTCTCTCTCTCTCTCTCTCTCTCTCTCTCTCTCTCTCTCTCTCAGACTTCTCATTTTTGAAATAATTTATTACGATCGACAAGATTTGCGAGAAATACATAGTTTAAGGGAATTGAGTTCACAGTGTTTTATATACATAAATATTGTAGGTAGCCTGTATCATACATACGCAACATATGCGGATGGAATATTTTATTCATATGATGATAACGCCATTTCTAACGCGCGATCGTTAATCGCCTTTCAAAAGTTGATACCGCATGAATTATTTACGAAATCATTTTAACGAATCAGATTGCTGAGCCGACGCGATTATTGCGGCTTGCACAAAGTTCAACCCGCGATAAAAACGTAGCGCGTGCGAATAACCGAGTTGTTTGTCTATCAGATACCCGGCTCGCTCGTACGAATTTCATGAATTCCGATCGCCCGGACCAATTCGCGGCGTAAAATTCAGAAACGCGAGCACACGCTCGCGGTAAATGATCTGCTCTGTTCGTGAGTTGGTCGCCGCCGGCCGGTTGAAAACGTTGGGTATACACGATGCATCGGCGGCAATCTAGCTTCGAAATAACTAACGCACTATATAAACAACGTGTACACGCGATATCCGCGAAACTCTGAACTCGAATTTTCGCCATCTACGGATTCGGCGAGCGGCAGCGAAAATAAAATTCGCCCTTAACAAAGATTTAATCGGGCGTCGTTTCTGTTTGCGATTTCTCAAATTGCAATCACCACGGCTGGTGGTTTTCCCCGAATAGTGGGACTAAGGCCGTCGCTAGCTAGAGATATTTGCATACGTTCTTCGACGCTAGAATTTTCCGACCGTAGATTGCGTTTTACAGGCGAACGGACGTGCAAAAGGATTAGCGGGAATGTATAATTAAAACGATACATAATTATATTCCGGACGAGCGAGCAACTCTTTTGCGGACGTAACGTAGAATTAATTTCATTATCCGCCCGAATTGCGCGGTACTACGTTAATGGAAAATCCCCGTAAACGTCATAATCGCGCTGCGAATGCGCGGATTTACTGGCGTTTAATATAAATGCGGGTGGCTTTTAGCAAAACACGCAGCTCGGAATACAAGCCAAAAACGATTAGCTGTCGAGCCGATTGCGCCATTTCTTTTTTCAAAATTGATGCGGATAAGCAGCGGATGTACACGCATTGTTCTCATTAAAGCAAATTAAAAATTGATATATAATATCTCACATTATGCAATTACTCAATGAATAATGATATACTGAAACGAGCGCTTTCCACCGATAATCCTTATGAAAAAAACAATTGATGTTACTTTTATCGCGGATAGTGAAGAAGAGTGATGTTTCTTGATACCCTTCTTATTTCGTATTTATACGAATAGATATTGCAGAAGCGAGAGATAGAAACCGGGCAAAAAAGGACAAAAGACTGAGAAAACACGTGGTGCCCTTAAGAGACCGGATATTATGAGGAAGAGCGGGACCAAATTTAACGGGGTGGTGAGGGGTTCGTAGGAGCGGGGTGCATGACGAGAAGTACAGTCGCGAGTGTCATTTGCGGTTCGTTCTGAGCCGTTTAAAATGCATTCTCAAAGGGAATCGCGAGCGCCGCTGTAATTTTCCGCGCGAAACGGAGCATGAAATAAAACGGGGGTGCCGTACAGCTGCAGCACATTCCCTCTTTCCCGTCTTCCTGGCGCTCACCCGCGTTTTTGCACCCTTGCTCCACCATCTCTCTGATACGTCCAGGTTTATTCTTCCCTTCGGTTGCCCTCGACGCTCCTCGACGAGGGTTTTAACGATAATCTTTCCAGGAGAGGCGCAACATCCTCTCCCCCATTTTTCCCTTCTCCCGCACTCCTTTTCCCGCGTGCAATCCCCGGTATACGCTATACGCGGTGGCACCGACGAAGCGTTCCGAGCTATCTCCCGCGCTGAGTATTAAAGATAGAGAAGAATGCCCGACGTGAAAATTGCGTTTCTTCTTCTATTTTCTTCAAGAGGACGGGGAGAGTGCACTGACCGAGAAATGCGCTATTTTCATGTGGCACGCGCACGGGAATACGCGGCGGAAAACTTAACAATTCCATAAATTCATTTGATGAAATTTAAAATACTATTTTGAAATATAACGTGACAAATTACATTAATTTAAATTTTAAAAAATTGTATATTCTATTTTTCATTTTCTTTTATAATTTTATTCATTCTGTTAATATTCTATTTTTTTGTTTTTTATTATATATTCTTCATTATATTCACAAGTTGCATTATAATTCTGTTATTTTATAATAATATTATCATTATTATAAAATAATAATCCTACTCACCGAAGAATGGAATTTTAATAGAATTATAATATTATTCGACCATGGGAGAATGTACAGTTCATCAAAAACGTAAATGGATCATAATTAATTTGACGGCATCTCGACTCGCACAGTATTGCTTATTATGACGCCGTGAGATATGTCAATTACGGAATCTCTTCGTCGGAATGGTAGCGCCATTAATGTTTCCTTCTTTATGAATAATTTGGCGCCACTCAAATACGCGAGCTCGCGCGGGCGCGAAATAATGGCCTTTCTCCTGGCCTAGTGGTCCATTTCTACGGGATTTAACGTGCAATTAATAAGAATTACCGTGCAATCTCCAGTCCTCTCGTGAATGTTCATCCTCGCCTCCCCCTGGATATTAAATCCCTTTGAGAGCGAGCGAGAGCGACTGCATGTTCTTGAGGGTGAGGAAGCGTAAAGAAGTCAAAAGCGGGGAATATTAGCTGCTGCAAATTTATCCATCTCTAACGAACATGGGACTCGCGTTTCTCGCCAACTCCGCGATCCGTTTTTTACATTGAAATTTTTATCGAAACGCGTACAAAAAACGATAGAAGTGGCACATTAACAAAGTCCTGTGATGCATTTTACGCGTCCAAAACGACACTGCTATGCACCACGCATAATTGAGAGGTTTGAAAAAGCGGTGATGGCAATCTCCATTTGCCGACATTAAATAGGGTATAGTACACTGTATTTTTGTCTCTCGATAACAGGTCGTCTCTTGATAACATAACACGCAAAATTGCTTAATATTACATCGCTGTTATTTAAAAAAAATTTTTTTGGCTAATTGAATAGTTAACCGATTCATTTTTTACCAGATTTTATTAAGTAAAAATTGATTTGTCGTTTTATTAATTGTATTTTTAATTAGTTACATATAATGTTTATACCGAATGAAAATTGAGCAATGTACACAGAAAAAAAATGCTGTTGCTTCAATTAAAGTCTACGTCACGGGCTGCCACAAACATAAATAGTTCATTCATTTGTATTATGATTGGACCAAATATTTAGATTATTCTTTTAATAATGTAAATATTTGGTCCAATCATTGTTTGTGACAGCCCGTGACGTAGACTTTAATTGAAGCAACAGCATTTTTTTCAGTGTATTAATGGATCAAACAAACAAATTTTAATACACATCCTAATAAAGTAAACAATTTCGTTAATTATTAATTTTTTGTATAAAATTTTATTTTATTTCGGAGAGAAGGTATATGAAATTTTACTTATATCTTTTCGTATATCGAAACAAATTGATTTGTCGATGGGTTAGTTCGCTGCTGGATAATCGCGCTTCTTTGGTAATCGTTTATTTCAATGGAATTTAAATGCAATTAAACGGATAAAAGTCCTTAATTTCATACGAATATTAAAGTGAGGGACTGGATACGTTAAGCGGAAAATTGTTCTCGTTGACTGAAAATGTCGACAACCAAAAACAGGTTTATTCTAAAATTTACCAATAGATTTTCAATTATATGTAGCAGTTTGTAATACAAAGCAGTTTATATACCTACTACGTATTTATTCATAATTCGTGATTATTATAATTATCGATATTACTATTACTTGATTATTATCATTAATACGTAGATCATAATTATCACATTAAAATATAAGATTAATAATTCTCTCTGGATAAACTGGATTATTATTTAAAATAATAAAATTTGTGTGTCGTGAACACGTGCGTGCGTAAATATTCAATAATAATGCGGTTTAAGTGCAATGGTACCACGACTTTGTAGATGCAACTGCAATAATCTATTCACTCCACAATTCGATATCGCGTTCCTGTTTGACGAGGCGCGATCGATGACTTTGTCTCTCGAAAAGAATGCCACAGCGTTGCTTTAACGTTTCCAGTCACGTTAGATAGCGCCGTTTTCTTTTTGGTCCTCCACCGTACACGCCATCCATGGCGCGTTCCAGGTTTATCGACGCGCGATTCGTTGAATCTGTTATTTATTTGTTCGAAAACACTCACTCGACGCGATTTCTCGCGAGCGCGCCCGTTCCTCGGCGGGGGATATAAAAATAATCCCCTTACGTGTAGCCTTATAATGCTCTCCGATATCGGAAAGAAATTTTCAGCGCGCCTTACATTCCCGCCCGTTACGTTTTCTGACAATAATATTCTCATCATGAGGACGAGAAATTCCGTCGTCGTGTATCCAATAAAATTCTTCATTTTTATATGAAGCTTGAACATAATGTGCACACACACATTTATTTTTAATTTTGAGAAAAATTTATTTCGTGTCTATTTTCCATATTGACGTGAATTTAATGTTAATTATTAACTCGAAGAGAATTCATTTATTTATTCGACAGTAAATAGTTTGTTTAATATTCTTTAATATATTTTTTTAACCAGCATTTTCACTGTAGTCCTGAACAGTCAGCGAAAAGCTAATTGTCTTACGTAGCGATAGGATTCTGAGATCGGATGATAGTTGCCGCCGCCCGTCACTTTGCCCATCACTTTGCAATTGAATTTCTGTCAATTTACGATCGAGCAACTAAATGTCGATCGATAAGAAGATGCCGTACAACACCGGGTAACTATGCGAGGCCTGTCGTAGTCTGGAAAGAAACCGTGACGCGTGGGAACGGGTCACCCTATAGACATTGTTTTGCATAGCGAGCACTGATAACGTCTCTTCGTTCGTCTGACACAGCGCGAGCTGTTATCTTTTGCTGTCGCCGCCGTCGCCGCCGCATAATCAGCGGAATAAATGTTTCGTACTTGGCGGCAAAGTCCGCAAGCCGCCTTAGATAAGAAGCGGCAAAGACGTGGAGTTTGCACGAGCTTTTCGCCCCGTGTTACCGAATCGTCAACCGAGACGTAAGCTTCGGATGTTTATGCATTATTCATAAGCGGGTGCATCACCGGCAATGGCCACAAAAAGGCGTTACGTAACCGCGCGTTATGAGAATTGATATTGTGCAAACGATAAAAAAAAATGAGCCGCGAAAAGCGCGACGCTGTCGGCCAATTTAGCTGACAAACACTTTGCGAAGTTGAGCGGGGAAAAAAACTTTTATTTTATTTATTCTGTTAAAACGTTTGATATTTTAATCATTATTTCACAGTGAATGTAATTTTGCGTAAATATATAAAATCTCCGAGTGCCTCTTAAATCTTAACGTTATAAATCTATGCTTCTCTCTCGAGTGTGGCAACAAAAATATTGCAGATAGAGAATATTTTAGCAGTGTGTCCTTTGCATCGTAAAGTTTAAGATTTAAGTTTAAATCTTTATCATACGCGCATGCTGATTCGAAATACGTTTGTTACCGTCCTCTGCATATTGCACGCCGCGAACGTGTTGCATTTGCATATGTGGTATATGATGATACAAATTCATTCGTATGCGTAATTTGCACATATTTATGCGCGCCCCTTGCGCCATCGCAAATGCATCGGTATGCAACCAGCATATCAGCACTTTCAAGTTGCCACATTGTGCAAGGAATTAATTTTTACAGATTTTATCTTCAGTTTTTCTATATATGGACTGTTAATATCTTTCTCACGCTTTTATTTTATAACATTCCTTTTCAATTACACCTTTAGTATCCTTTCCATAATTAATTCATTAGATGTAAATTAGTAGTATATATATACATGTGGAACGGAAAATATTAAAAGACTCAATAATTTAAGAAATCCTTGATAAAAACTAGCAGTCTCCGATAAATTAATAAATAAATAGACTTTTATATAAGTTATATATATAATAATTTTTTATTATTTATTATACTGTTAAATTAATAGTGAAGGATGCAAGCTAAATAAATTGAATGCGATTGCATGAAATCGGTTGATTCCACGTGTAAGTCTTTATTAAATTATTTTGCCACCTCTCACGCAACTTCGACGCAAATAGTTTGAGGATTTCAGTTTATTGCAAACGGCGCGGCGTGCAGTTCTTGCTTGATGAACAGCGTTGACACGGGCATTTGTTTGACCACTGTGACACAATGCAACGTACAACACGCGGAAGGTAAAAGCGTTGCATAAGCGCGCGGGCGCGCGATAAGTATAATGGCTCTTACGTAAGGTACAACATTGTTGATTACGAACAACGCGATGGTACATTGTGCTCGGCTCCGGGATAAAGTCCGCGAGTGAGTACTGCAGCGGTGACGGTGGAACTTATTGTTCCTCTAATTAGTGCATCTCTCGCGATGTTACGAACGTGCGGGCGCGTCTGTTGCATCTCGCGTAATTTGCATCTCACCGCGAGAGAGTCGCGCCGACAAGTTCTCCGCTGTTTATGCTCAACGTCGACCAACGCGACCAGCAGCCCGTGTTCGTCAATGATCAGCTAAACGCATTTTCGTCATAATAATTTGTGTTCTCCGTTTGCGTTTAGCGGTATACATAGCGGTCCGCCTCGAGTGTTTATCGGTCCGACAGAGGATCATAATTGGGATAAGCGTTAAGGTAAAATCAGATAGCTGTATCTGGTGATAAACACGGCCGTTCGATTTCTTATTTGCCTGTTAGACAGACTGTATAATGAGCGGTAGTAATTTATCTTTGAAATAAGTTGCACGCGCATGCAGGAAACGTTAATGTTTATATATTGACAGATACGCGCGAGATAAAAAAAATAGCAATAAGCGTGAGAGCGCATAATAACAAAGAGTATCAGTTCAATATAATCATATAACTGTATACATGAGCATTAAACGCACATCAAACAACAAACTGCGCAAATTTGTTAACTATAAAAGTACGGTTAGTTTAGAAAGTTGAAAATTGTAGTAACTTGGTATAAACACGAATATATGATCACGAGATGAGAGTCGGAGAGTTCAACGCCAAATGCTAATGAAAGCTTAGGAGTTTTAGATTGAAGCTGTCCAAGTAATTGTACCGAAAGTACGGACGAGACGTTTATGTAATATAAAGCGCTAATTCGTCTCGCATTTTGGCTTTACGATTCCTCGAAGGACTCTCAACCGTTATCGGAGTTACCTAGTTCTCGGGGCCTAACGGAAGTTTGGAGAATGGTCAGGCATGGAGAGCCGTTTAATCGAGCGAGAAAATATTTAACAACATGAAAGGAGTGATCAGCGTTCGCTCATTAAATCATCCAACAACTCTTACGTTCGATCATTGTAACGGATGTCAATTCAATGATTTAACAATCTTTGCTCGCGCAGCTATTTTAGATCCTGTCGTTATTATAGAAACTTTTATATATATATTTTTTGGAATTAAATTATTTAAAGTTCATAGCTGATGTTTGCAAAAGAGATTTGCGATTGTTACTACGATGCCGTAATAAAAGGAGAAACTCGACTGTAGGTGCATTAGTCGATTGCAAGGATATTACTTTGTACCTGTCACCGAGTTAGCGTACTTTCTAACAATGCGCTCTTTCTCCAACGCGGTTACGCGACAAAAATCCCGAATTACATAATCGTTCGATCGAACTTCAAAACTTTCTATTGTATTCGCCGAGTCATTTTGTGCTCTCTCTCTCTCCCCCTCCTTCTCTCCCCTCTCCCACCTCCCTACAGAATTGTTAATTTTACAGTTTAATTTAATAGAACGACTTTTTCTGTCAGAACTTTCGATCTATTTACACTAAATATTTCGATAAACGAAATTAAATGCGCCAGATATTTATTTTGTGCAATAAAAAATTTTATTGAAACAACATATATTTAATAAAAAATTAAGACAGTGTTATCTACTCAAATATATTTTTATTTCGTAAGATATTTCAAAATTTTCTTCTATCCGAAAGTTGTATTACTTCAAATTGTTATTAAATTGTTATGTCGTTATATTTGCGGTTTTAACTAGTTCAAAGGTAACTTGCGATTTTCTGTATACGGTAGTTTCCTCGTTAATATGCGTTTTGTTAACCGAGACGCGGATGCGATGTTGCTTGTCGAGCTTCTTGCAAAGCTAAACAGCGCGGCGGAAGTTGAATTTTGCAAGCAGCGACGGCAGTTACTTATCATTTTCCATAAGGGCTTTGAGACTGCTGCCAGGCAAATCTAGATTGCGAGACCAATGTTAATGGAAAAACCGCTATTTACGCTACTCTCAGCCGGCCGTCCAAGCGAAACACTGCGAATACGCTTAACGTTTACCACGGAGTGCGTATCGGAAATGAGCTATTACGCTGCTGAAAGGCTTCCCTTTAAACGTATTCACGTTCAAATATTCTTTCAGACCGTCTCGTGACACGCTTTTTTCTTTCGCTACCATTCCCTTTCTCGTTTCCTCTGGAAACTTCTCCAGAGTCATTCTGTCCTCTGTAATTAAGTTCTTTGAACTGTTTGCATTGTCAGGTTAGTCATTTGCGCGTTTTATTTATCGTTAGATTTTCATGTCTTTTTATATTCACTTTCTTCTTTAAAAATCTCTCGAAGATGCACAATTTTATCCGCGGCAAATCATGTACCGTATCTCGTAATAATTAGATTGCAAACATGATCTACCTTACTCTCCCGCTTGCATTCCGGGGTATACCAGCAGCGATACGGTATTTCGCCCAGACAATGGCCGTCTAATGTAATTGCGTAGCATCGGGCGAGCGATTGTAAATTTTAGCCCAGTTTCTCACAAGCGCGGAGAATCCCATCGACTAATTAGTGGTAGAGCGTCGAGCGATTGTTTTCTCATTTTCTTTCCTCTTTTTGTGCCCAATTAGCCTGGTCGCGCGGGCGGATAATTGAAAATCTAATTCCATTTATTCCTTGTTGTTTCAGGTAAGTGACTGCCAAGAGAGACAGAGACAGGGAGATAGAAAGAGAGGGAGAGGGGGAGAGAGAGAGAGAGAGAGAGAGATGTAGGAAGATAGAGGAAAAGAGATGAGAGTTGTAAGTAATCATCGCCCTTTATCTCCTTTTCGTATTTGCCTTTCCCTTCGTTGTTACCACCGACTTGCTTGCAGATAAGGTACACGGGAGAGCGCAAGTTCTCCCTTTGGGAATTATTAGTAAGCTAAATTTGCCCCGGCGATTAAGTGCATTTAATCATCGGCAAGGTAATTTCGTTACTTCCGCCGCGCGCGAGATCCTCCGCCTCGGAGATATTTCCTTCCGTCAAGTCTAACGAGCGAGCGTTTACGCCCTCTTCCAACTCTGCTCCGATCCGTTTCTACTGAAAGTGAAAAAGAAGGATCCGGGTACAGCCTCGTCCTTCACTGCTCGCGTTTATTGTACTCGTTCGGATGTTGGACCATCCATATTTTAAGATCTTTGCATTTTCTCATATTCCTGTTTCTACATTTAACAGACGTTATCCCCCCCCTTTTTTACAAAAGATATTCCCACGCGATACGTGTGTGAGATATTCAGCAAGCTACTTTTTAAATCGCGGAACCTTTGTGAATTTTTCCTTAGCGGAAATTGGTACGTTCGCGGCGCGTAAAAACAATATGATTGTATAAGCGATATAATCGTTGATACGAATTTTGCTCTTGAAAGCGTCCATTAATCTTTCCGTTTATATTTCGGATTCATTTGCGCGGTATATGTGCGTTCTGTAGCACGTTATTCGCAAATTGCAAAACGAGGAGAAAAGTGCAGAGAGAGAGAAAGAGAGAGAGAGAGGAATCGAGATCGTCGATTTTCCACGATTTTTTCAATCTATTTTGTACCAGCCCAGTCAGATCCGGTCCGGCCCGGGGGACCAACTCGCGAGCAAATACAATTAAAAACACGAATTCGCCGGAGATAATGCATCGCGCGCGGTTCGCGGCCGCGGACGAAAAATCATTCGTTACTATACAAAATCAGTATCGTGCGTGCGAACGCGCACATACACGCGACAGGGAGACGCGACAGCGAGGAGAGAAAGAGAGAGAGAAATTAACCGTGTTAACCGGATATAAATTACAACCTCGTGTGGACACTGGGTAAATTCTGCCGAGCGGTTTAGCGCGTGCTAGCGATAACTAACAAGCGTCGAAAGCGTTGCCGCGTTGCAAAATGCTTGATTGTAACTTATGCGACTTCATTACACCGGCCGACGCGCCGTGATGCGATTGTGTCGCGCGTGCTGTGCGTTTTTCGCAATTTCGCATCGCCGTCGACGGTGCTCGCTGTCGCGATTTTTTTTTTCCGGCCACGCCGCCGCGCCGCGCCGCGCCGGTGCGATATCGCGCGAGTCTCGCGGAAAAGCCGATCATTTATTAACATCTTGCTTTACCGCGCGCGCGCCTGCTCGCCCCCGGGTGTGCGCGATACATCAAGCGGGGTGTTAAAAATTATCCTATCGGTCGTTCACGAAATACATAACATTCGCGAAATACTTTCCTCCGCGGTTAACGCGCCATTTATGCGCGATATTGATGGAATCGCGCGTATTAATACCGCGTTGTTTATTCAAAACCCATCCCGTTATCAAAGAAAATAAATATCGCCGGTGCCGCGATAAAAACGGTAAAAACCGCGGAGCATGATTAAACTGTAAAAACTCATCGAAAAGCGAAGACAACACGTCTGTAGGAAAACTCGACCGCGATGCACAATGGTTTTTGTAATTACAAATATTAGGTTATAATTAGTGAAATTAATAAGCAAATAACTAAATTCTCGATTATATATAGTCATAGAATCTAATTGGCAGTTTGCGGTATGGTGAAAGGTCAATATTAGAACTTTATTTCGCCTTAAGTATTTTATTTTCAATCTTCTCTCGTGCAAACACGTAATGAACATTTGCTTCCATCTTGACTTCCCTCTCCAATTACTGCTTAATTAATGTACAATTCTCGTGTTGCTCGGGAAGGGACTAATGTCCTGGAGCATAATAAACGTTCCGTCTGCGTCTATGTCTCCCTCTCCGCCCATTAGGCACCCGCCAACTCGGTTTATACAGGGTGGTCTAAGCTATAAATCATGTCAGTCATGTTTAATTTTCAATAGAAATTAAATAAATATCCTTGAATATTGTGAGATGGTGACGTTTTTCCCCGAATTTTGATATTTTATGTAAATTTTCACAGAAAGTAACGTCAAATTCATACAGTAAATAGCAAATCATAACGCCAGGCATCGATTAAAATTGCGAGTAATAATTTGTGTAAGTGACAGTGGCATAAATCAAAGCTTTTACGTAAATGCGACACGCAGCTTCGATTTGTAGCCGTAAATTAAATTCCCGCGTTACGGAAATTTCACTCGCCGTGTCGCTTTCAAAATAAACGACCGATATATATGTTAATGCGACGCGGTCGCGCGCGATTATCGCCGGCGCCTAATTCGCATGATCGAGTCGGGGGCTTCCGGTGTTTTCGTGTCATCGGCTGTGTTATATCGCGCCATGCGCTATCGGAGACGACGCCGTGGATAAATCAATCGAATTATCCACACGCCACACACGAGCATCGCGTCGCAACGATCGTTACTGCCAATATCGCCACTCTGTCATTATGAAGGCGGTTACGCCGTCAACAAGGGAGGAAGGAAGAAAAAGAGAGAAAGAGAGACAGAAAATTATTCATTAATAAGAACACAGCCTTTTGCGCTGCAAATATTCGCGATAGCGCTCCTAGCGATTGCTATATTTATTTATTTTTTTTTCTCATATAAACAATGAAATACCATTGTAACATTAATATAATTATAACATAGATAATGCATGTAGAAATTACTATATTAGTTTGTTTAATTAAATTATGGCAAAAGTCATAGAAAATAAAATTATGAATAACCTCGGTGAAACTTTTTCTATCCAAAAACTTTTTACATTATAATGGAACGCAATGATCCGACCTATACATGTTATCACACTTTTCTATAAAAGATGCAATATATATATATATATATAAGTATGCTTTTGTATTGACTTTGTTCGTAGGTTATTGGAATGCAACAAATCGAAATTATTTTAATTTCCAAAATAATAATTTTTTATTAATTATATCAAATTGTTCGAACATTACAGATTTTATCGATTGACTTAACACAATTTTTCTTAAAGCAAGCAAACAAAAAATCTCTTGACGAAATCTTGATATTAAACTGTTAAGCTGTTCGTGTTGGAATCGTAATTGCAGAAACAGCAATCCGGTGATATTTTAACGCTCGTATTCTCGTGGCATTGCATACGAATACAATTACGTAGAGCATTGTCACTGAGATCGGAAACCTCCGGATGATTCGCGGTCTGTTTTAATCGCGACAATAATGCATTCATCGGCACCGTCAGCGACGAGACTCGATTATATCGTCACTCATTATCGAGAGCGATAATGTTATGTCGCAGCGGCCGGTCGTCTCTGCGAAATGGCAATCGAAATTCATCAGAAAGTCATCGGCCGATCGTTAATTTATTATTGGCTGTTTGCCCGATTTGTTTCTCACACAAAGTCAGACTGCGAATGGACGATAATCAATCTCGCGCAAATCGTTTTCGCACGGAAATCAGGTATTCCATTCATAGGTAAAATACGAGAGTGCAAAATGTGAAGTTTCAGATGAGAAAAGTTATTTCCGTAATAGTTTGATCGTTAAACTTTGGAACACCTTGTATAATACGCGATATTTAAGGTCAAGCAATTAAAAGCATGATTAGAATATTTGCTTTAAATTATTAAATATTTTCTAAATAATAATATGTTATTAAGTATTGTACAAAAATAGCATTAGAAATAATATTATAACTTAAAATAATATTTACAAATAGGATTAAGGACTCAGTCTAAGTTAGTCAACAATAATTTAACTGTTAGTGGATGCGTATCGAGATATTCCCAACAACATAGTTTTAGTCGTGGTCTCTTTTAGGGAAATGAATCGTCACGCAATCATCGAGCTTTAAATTTTCGGAAGGATGCCGTTTGCTGCCATTTCGCAACAGTCAACGCTCATTCCTCAAGGCACCGTTTCATCGTTGAGCTAGTAAAAACTTGGAGTGTTACTCTCTACTCGAGACCTGACAGATTTACTGCCTCGGTCCTGCTTCCATCCGCGTTAATTGCGAGATTTTACCTTCGCGCCGTGCGAGCTGCCGGCGACAGGGAACTTTGGATGGCGCAAAACTTTATCCGGCTTGACGATTTCGCAGCATTTGCCTTCCCGTTTTGCCCTCGTCATAAAGCACGCTGTCGCGTTTTATAGGGCGCCGCACGTCGAATGGCCCTCGAAAATTTCTCCACGAAACTATTCGGCAGTTTCTCTGTCTCGTATTCTTCACGTTTACAGGCAGAATGGCCAGCATAGGAAACCGAGAAGTAAAATGCTGACTTAATGTTGGATGTACTCGACATGCATAAGATAGTTGTCAATTAAGAAGGGTAAATATTTAAAATAGCACAGCCAGGTCGAATCATCTTGACCTTGACAACATATGTCAAGGTCATTGTCCTAAGTATCCTCCAAAAAGTTTTAAGCGTCGCTCGTTTATTAAAAAGTTATAAACAAAAAAGTTTGAGAAATTTACTGCCCCTTGCCCTGCACCCCGGAAAAAACTAACGTAACCTAATCTTTTTTCAAGAGGCATTTTTCGCCCGCGCGTTTAAATTATCATGTTTTAAGAAATGTAAATGCATTGTAAAAATGTTTTGAACAATAAAATGAACAATTTATTTGTCAATAATTATTAATGGATACAAAGGTTTAAAGTCATGTAATAACTGAAAAGCTTTAATATTCAAAAGATATAGAATTTAATTTTTTGAATAGACTCTCAAATCTTTCACCTTACTAAATTGATGAGTCTATCATATACTAAAATAGCAAATCTTGAAAAAATTAGCAAAGACCTCCTACGCAAGGTTTGTATTTTGTTTTAGTATGGTGATAGATGGGGGGCTTTGCCTCTGGGCCCCATCAGGGGCTCCGCCCCTAAACCCCGCGTTGTCATCCCCTAAACTGAATAATTATCTAAATGGTACTTCCTTTAGCACTGACATAAACTGGTATATTTTTCAAACTTTTTTTGTTAATAACTTTTTAACAAACAACGAGCGACGCTTAAAACTTTTTGGAGGATACTCAGAGCAATGACCTTGACATATGTTGTCAAGGTCAAGACGATTCGAGCTGGCTGTGCTATTCTAAATAATTACCCTTTCTTGGAATGGTTTATGATATTACAATAATACAATTTTACAGATTTTATATATGATATGGTTTGCGAATGTACTAATATTGATAACAGCATTTAATGATATAGAAATAATGAGTTTCTGAAATTATAAATATCTCCTCCTTACTTGATCGAAAAGTATTCTTGTATGAATAGAAATCAATCATAATTTAACGGGAAAATATATAAACTGTGATTTAAGAGATGAAGATGTCGAAATGGGAATAACCGATTTATTTATCTACGTCCAAATCTCGGACGTCTTCACATCTCAAAATCTGCTTGGAATAATAAATAATGTATCTGTGGGTGTATGATATGACAGAGCGAAGGACTGAGGTTCCTAAGTCAGAGAAATAGACAAATCAAAGATCGACTGGCAAAAATAAGATTGATGATTTCGATTTGTCAAGCGCGTGTTTATCGTAATCGGCTCGACTGCCTAAATCCAACTGTCTTATTAGCACATGTTCGTCACTCATCTTTTTCTTTCACAACGCATACAATAACGCATACACACAGACTCACTTATTCTTAAATTTGCTACGGAGTGTTTCATGCGTACAATGACACACAGCGTCTAGCGTATCTGGATTTGGAATTTAAATGTTAATACCGAGACTTGCATTAGCATATATTTGTGGCGCGATCTACAAATTTCGAGTGGTCGTGGAACATTTGATACAATTTTGTCGTGGGTGAGCGTACGTTAATGGAAACGTCGACCATAATGTGGTCACGCCGCGTGGGATCTCTCCTCTCAGGTTCGTATTATCAAGTCTAATGTATCATCCACACGTGCGGGCGTACAGGAAATAAAGGATTGCTTTGCATACTTCAAGTATCGTGCTGTTTTTCTCGTGCAAAACAAATATTTGCTCGAGAGGAAATTGACGGGAACTCCGGGAGCCAAATTTGTATCTCGAGGCGTAACGAGTCATCATCCAAAATAAATATTTGTTCAGCAGAAGATTTAGAGAAAGATATATTTTAAAGAACGTATGTTACTATATTTTCCAAATTAATCTTGCATAAAAAGATATCTAGAATAAATCTAGAATACGTACTTTCCAAACGAAGGAATCTTGTCTCGACGATAAATGTCTTTAAAAATAGCGAAAAACAATTCTTTAACTCTTTAATTTACATGATTTTCAACATATTGAAAAGTAATGAGATATTGAGATATTCTTTTTCGGCTTGGACAGTAGCACAGTCCGACTTTTCTTTTTTCCATTCTTCTCTCTTCTTTCACCCGCGTTTGTCGGAGTAACGAACGACCGAAAAATTTCGTATATCCCCGTAATATCGGGATACCCGAAAGTTCCGCGCGGAAATTATTCGGCCACCTTTTTCCTCGCATTTTTCGTGAGCCGGATGCCATGCGATTGCCGCTGGCGGGGCCGAACTTTTTTATGAAAATCCAGTTGCCGAGTCTTATTGGAATTGGCAAGCGATCGCGTAGCGTAGAGCCCTCCACGGCGATACCGCTCTCCCGTTTCGCAATTTATAAATCGAGTGGAAAATGGCGTCATGCCGCGCATAAAAGTTCGTTTCGGCCGAATTTTCAAGCGGTGGCAAATGACAGTTCCGTGTAACTTCGCGTAACAGCTCGGAAGGGTTGCGATTTTAATTTATTTTTGGCGATGGAACAAATCGCGCGCATTATTTCGCGCGTAACATCCCGTACTTGTCGTTACGCATGATGTTATAAAACTGCACGACCACGCCGCATTTTCGGCGGAATTTTATGCAATCGCTCGCGCGTGTATTTGGCATTTGGTTGAGCACGCTCAAATGAATTATATTCAACGTCGCTGCGATTTGCAGCTGTTAAAAAAGCTGTTAATTTCTTTTTATTTCGAATAATACAACATTTTTTCTCCTATCAACTGAAAAATATATTCGACATTTTTTTATATTGCCCCTCAAAAATATGGGAAAATTAAAAAATATTAATTTATTTTTATTTGCTTAATTAAAGAGTTGTATAAATAGTGGCAAGATGAATCTATAACTTGATTCATTTTACATCTCCGTTCTATTTTTATAGTCTGTATATTTAAAGCGTAGAAATAAAAACTATGGAAGTGTTTCAACAACAAGAGAATCTTTCATTTCATTCATTCTTTTTAATCCGTAATCAAATTTATCTTCATTGAATTCATCCGGAGAGTCGCTCGCGTTTTTTTGTGGCTCCGCAAATTCTCTTCTCCGCAAATTCTCTTTGAGAATATTGTGGACATACATTCTTCTGCCTCCCACGCGCACGTTTGTCGTGCGTGCGACTGTGTAATTGGCAACGAGACGGCATTCGGGACGTTCTCGAATGATGCTCGAATACACGCTATTTCACGGCTGCGATACGCAATTGTTCCGCAGAAAGGGAGACGAGCGCTCATCGATCGACGAGCGCGCCCCGCTCCGCACGTGCACGCACACGGGCGCACGCGCCGCCCGCTCGCCGATTAATTATCGAGATATCTCACGTCGAACGCGCGCGTTTGCGGTCGCGCGTACACGTGCATCCCGCAATGCAACGTCCGCGTGATGCATTCATGCGGGCCCGCGCATTCAGTCCGACCTGCATATAACGCAAACGGGGCCACGCGTTGTCAGTCCCGGATAGGGTTGCCATAATAAAATTTTCAAAACTAGGACTCATAAGTCAAAAACCCCGGACATTTTGCTTGCAATCCCGGACGCATACAAAAATGCGAACAGGTTAGCAAATTGGTTATAATGAAGAATAAATGAATAATTATTTTACATTTCGTTTCAATAGTACTTAGAGTAAAATGCATAAATTAATCATGTTTTTAATTTAAAAGAAGTTTGATTATTAGGTATCTACCTTATTATACCTATATCTACATGCTATATTGTCATTGGTATTTTGAAAATGTTAATAAAATAACAAATAATTATGAAATATATTAAAGAACCAAATCAGCACAAAACTATGGGTTTTTATCAGTAAATTGAAGTGATTGAATATGATGTGGTTAATTAAATCTAAAATGCAAAATATTTAGAAATTTTCTTAAACCTTAAACCCCGGACATTTATAATTACCCCGGACACATTCGAAAAATCCCCCGGACGCCCTAAAAAAGGGGACGGTGTCCGGGAAAAAGAGGACGGATGGCGATCCTAGTCCCGGAAGCCACCGGTCGTCTCCTCTACGTACATCTCCCGAGCTTCGGGATCGATCAAATCGAAAGAAAAAGACGAAGAAAATTCGCAATGTTTGTAATTGCTGTTCATCACGAAGATTTCAGCTAAGAAAATTGAGTTATAAGACGATGCGATTTTTCGCGCTCTCTTCAAGAATTAATGACGCGCACGTTGCGGAATAGATATAGAATTCCCGTTCCGATTTGATTTACCGGATGCTACGAGTAGTTACAAGGCATGGACACGCAAAGCCTGCCTCGGAAAATCGAACTCTTTCGTATTAGTAAATGGACCGTTACGCTGATCGACTCGCTCTTCGTTTCCGGTGGGCGCCACTCGCCGAAAACGAAGGACTGTGAATCAGTTTAATTAGATTAATGGATCTCCCGCATAGAGGGATCCAATGCCCGGTGTAGGTAGGCTCTGGCTTTTAGTGTTATCGGCTCGTGCTTTCCATGCGCTTTCTTTACCAATACATTTGCATACAATTGCCTCTCGTTGATCGTTGATGGAAAAATAGCTATAACGTTATCCGTATTTTTTACATGAAGATCAATATCAAACGAGTAGAATTTCGTTGAATAATAAAGAAATAATAGAAGTATAGAATAAAAATAGATTTTCCTAAATGAATTATTTTAATTAAAATTAAAGTTTTATTTATATATAGGAAAATAAAGTGTTTAAAAAGTCTACGTCTACATATTATGTGGTGTAAAGCTTACGAAATAAAATAATATGGCTCCCTCGTGTTTGGAGAATACTTTGCCTAAAGGTTAACCGGCGGTATATATGTGTGTGTAATCTCTAGGATCGTTGAATAATATCGATATTGATTACTCAGCCGAGGCAAGTTGGCAACGTGAAACGTATGGTGAGCACCGTGCGTGGATCTAATTTAATTTCCAAAACGCCCAGGAGCGAACAACGGGCCCGGGAAACGAGCGGCTGTTCCGCACCGGCCGAACTTCGGTGACTATCATTAAAACTTGACGGAAAACGCCGCTTGTGCACGCCGTCGGCGACGACGATGTCGTTGTAAATCTTGATATCCGACACCGTGGGATATCAGCGGCTTATTGTGATGAAAATTGTGACGAAAATTTTTAACTTGCAACTACGTGGAGGACGATGTAATACGAGAACAGTGAGAAGAAAATGAAATTGAAATACTTGCAATTGAAATTGAAATACTTCCTTGATCCTTTATTCTATTGAAATTATTTATTATTTTGTACAATTTATATTTATTTTATAATTTATTTTATTGTCAATTATTCTCGTAGTATACGTCTCACGTTTCGTAACTCGAGACATAATTAAGTAGAAGTTAATTAGCGCTCTAATAAAGTTAATTAATTTTACTGCTACTTTACGGCGCTTTAAGAAGTTACATCATTTAAACTCGTTATATTACGGAAAAATTAAGAGAGCCAGAGGAAATACGATAACTGCGTGGTTATAACCGAGAGCTCGCAACCTTCAATGAAATAAACTTCTATTTAGGAATGATAACGAAACTGGCGACGATGAACTTTTATATTCTCGACGGCGATATTTATGTTTATACGCGATCGAATACGAAGCGAAAGAGAAAAATAAGAAGGAACGGTGTTAAGGAAAGAGAGAGCGAGAAAGAGATATCTTGAAAAAGGATCAATGGATCACTCGGGGAAAGCTTTTTCCTCCGAGATTTAAACGCTACCGGATATTAAACTGGTAGGACAGGATAACGTTGCGCTGCTCTTGGAAAATGTTGAATCAACTGATTTTAATACCGATCCTACCAGTTCAAAGCCATGACGCGTACTTATGTAATTAGGGACGACCATGGCTCGTTCTTTGCGACTCTTTGTCGAGCGATATTCCAAACGTGGGGTCTGTCTCGAGGATCTAGATAGTTTCTCGAGTGTTTTATCGGGAGGATAAATAATTAATTAAGAGGCAGGTGCGCCAGTGAATGAACGCTCATCGATAGAGAGTCATATAAATGATTACGGTGAAGCCTATTATTCGCGATTTATCGCGAATAGGATAATTTTCCACCCTTAAATAGGATAATTTTCGACGGCGATATAAAAAAATGTGAAGAGCATTGAATAGCTGTACTATCACGGAAAAAAAAGTAACTGCCGTAGCTAAAAACTGCGTGTGGTAACTAAATTGCAGTCGTAATATATGGACAGCAAACATTTTGCTGTAGTTTAGAAATTTATAATTACGACAGCAATGAAATAGGTATCACAGCTAAGATTTTGCTGTCCATATATTACGAAATTTACGATCACGACAGCAAACACAATTTAGCAAATCATGATTAGGTATGGTAGTGAAAATTTTTTTTTCCGTGATATTAAGCTATCAAGAAAAATTGATAACCATGAAATTTTCAGCATACATGTTTCCTTTTTACACGTCTGGTAATCGTTACGCTTCTAACTGTACAATCCTACAAATGATCATTTTGTATGGTTTATGATAATTAGGGCCCGGATGTTCGTGCGATTTCTCGTGTCGCGCGCGGAGCACCGCTGCGTGCGAGTGAGTCGGGTGCTCGCTGAAGTGAGATAGTAACACAACAACGAAGCATCGGGTTACCTCGAGAAATGTTGCTACCTCACTTCAGGGAGCACCCGACTCACTCGCACGCAGCGGTGCTCCGCGCGCGACACGAGAAATCGCACGAACATCCGGGCCCTAATGATAATATTTAGAAATTCTACATTTATAAATATCTGTAGATGCATAAATTAAAAGATGCAATTCAGATTGCAGTCTTTTTATTATTACACGGAAAGAACTCTGTAGGGCACTCAAACATGACAGTGCTGCAAAAAGTTTTGATATTCTAGCAACTATTTTGGGCGTCCTATACATAATTATTTTGATGACTCAACGAAATAATTTTCAGATCTGTATCTGGCCAAATTTTTAAATATTATTTCAGCAAAATTTCTTTCCGTTAGCAAAATAGCTTTTGATCTGTCGGCTTGTTGCAAATTGCGTATATTTTCAATTGCAGTTTCAGTAGCGATATTGTTCAGCGACGCACGTTAATCCCGGCGATACGTCGAGCTGAGTTATCGTCTAATTCTGAGTTGCGCGCGCGGAAATTTAATCCCTCAATCGGTTGTTTGTCAAGCGGCGAACAGGAAGAGAAGACACGATCCGGAAATTATTGGACGCGTGTGATTACGTTAATTTCTGGCCGAGATTATATCGTGCCTGCATTGTGCGCCGGCAATAATATCGCAATCGCGCGAGTTCGGTCGCCCGAAGTTTCCATAGAGCGATAAACTCCGCGGATTAGATTTATTTTCTAATTGCACGTACATGTTTGCCGCCCGCATAACATCCTGATATGCATATTGAGAAATTACGTATGCCCGATGCACAAATCTAAGCCATACGAAATCGTATAAATCTTTTTAGAGTGCAGCTTATACATTCGCCGATAAATCATTATTTTTAGCACACAGAACTGATACTAAATATAATGTCAGTTGTGCGGATAATATTAAATATTAATATCGTTAGTGTGTTATATTTCCAACACTTTTACACAAATAAATAGTAACTTTCACCGAAGATAAAAACTCTGAACATTTTTGACATTTCTGAGATTCCGATGCAGTTTTTTATTTAATGCGAAACGCCAACTGATAATTTTAATCCGTTTTATAAAACGTCATAGCAACCGTATATATTCTGGAACGTCGTCCGCTTCTTATCAATACGAACATGTTGGGATATTTCGCTTATCACAGCAACATGATATTAACGAGCAGTATTAGAATTTATCGTCACATTACGCGCTGACATTACGTGGACGACACTCCTAATCGCATAAACCAGTCTTAAGCTGACGAGTCGAACGAAAAATTACAGCCTCTCCCATCCTTCCCCCCCCTCTCTCTCTCTCTCTCTCTCAGTCTCTCTTTCTTATCAAAGATTCATAAGTAGATTCCTAACTAGCCTATATATTTCTCTATGGTGACGTAGAGAGGCACTCGCTGAGCATGACGAGACTCGGCGATCGCATCCTGAAATAGAATACATTTTTAATTGCGAGAATCTGAAAGCAGGCCGAGCCGCATCGTAAATTATACGAGCGGAACGTCTGCCCGTCGAGATGAAAACGTCGCGCGTTCCCGGCGCAAATTTACGAGATATTATTTGATACACTTCTCGCGCAAACCCGCACACGCTCGCGTCGCGATTATCGCGGTTGTAAAATGAGAGAACGCAAAGATAAAGCACGCGCGGCGCGTGAGAGCGCTTTTTTTTCCTCGTGTATTTTGTGTGACCAGACGCGGAAGAATGATAGATCTTGTGTAACCGGCGCGTTACATGTTTATCATACAACAGTCGCTCAATCTTGTTACACAGAAAAAAAGAATTTTCTTGATTTGAAAATATCTTTAGTTTCAACGTGGAAATCTTGAAATGAGATTATATTACGTTAAACGGAGAAAACTTGCTTGAATGAAGCCATTTTATATAGTTCAACCTTCCCCCCCCCGCAAGAAAAATATATTCTTATTACTTAAGAATAATTTTCTTGAATGGAAAGGCAAAACTGTTGGATAGAAAATATAACATATCTTCAAATTGAAGATTATAATTTTTTTTTTACTTTATTGTTAAGATAATTATATTGTATTCTTTAGGTAACAATTATAATATTGAAGTAAGACTGTAATAATGTTGAAATTTAAGATTATTAAATTCTTATAAGAAGATTTATAGATTGTTGCGTATATATACGAAACAATGAACGCGTTAATTTCAGTATATAAAGGTACCTTTTCATGCTGACGCTCGACGCTCGATTTGGGCGTCAAAGCTGGTCACATGACCGACTCAATCGATGGAAGGGGAAATAGCATCAAATATGCGAGCGTCAATTGATCACGTGACCTATCACATGACAAGCTTTGACGCCCAAATCGAGCGTTGAGCGGATCGAGCGTCAGCATGAAAAGGTACCTTAAGTTTTGATTTGACTCTTCCTTCTTTTCTGTATATGTACGGAAGCCACGTAGCGCTCCAATAATTGGATCAATTTTTTGGAGGGAAATTAAATTGTTACCGAAATAAAATTGTCCAGAAAGAACGGAATAAATGAACAGAATTAATTATCTTTTATATTAATTAATATTTATGATAAAACTAGATAATTGGTGAATATTAAAGGGCAATGTTTGTATGCGATATTTCTGATTATTGTAAAATTAATAATATCATATTTGCATAAATTAAATTAAAATGATGGCTCATGATGCTTTTTGTTTGTGTATTTCGATTATGTTATCTTTCCGTTATATTTACATTTCAAAATTTTATTTAACAAAACTTGTTAAAAAAGAGAGAGAAAAAAGATTTTCTTTACATATTGAATCGTGTGGTTAGTAGCATAGTATATAAATAAATTTATAAAAGAGATGAACCTTGCGCGCGAAATATTACGGAGTTACATTGAAGAAAAATTTTGCTTTTTACGTTTTCCCGTATCATGCTATCGATGACTATTGCATGGTAGTTTTGCGATTTGATTAATTCGAGCTCGCTTATAATGTCCACTAAGCATTTTTTCCCTTTATTTCCGGCGCTACTCTTTGCATCGGAAAAATAGGGGAAAAAAAACAAGACAAAGAGAACAGCGATTTTCCAGCAGTGTGCGTATCGTTTCCAACGAGGCTATCTGCGAATAGTCGATCTGTTTGTTCGCACGCGGTACATGCACGTGCGCCTTTGAAAGCATGCTCATTTGAAAAAGCACGGGCTCGTCACAGACGAAAGAGAGAAAGCGAGAAACAGAGAAAGAGAGCGGGGGAGAGAAACTGTCGAAATCGAATGCAATACAACGCATCGCGGATTCGAAGTGAAAGAAGCTACGGTATTATCGCGTAACCCGAGCGTGCTACCCGCGTGTGTATGCGTGAACGAGCGCGATCGAACGAATATTGGCACACACGGCGCGGCACACGCCGCGCCGCTCCCGATCTTCGATTTTCGGTTGCATTTAGCGAGCGACGCGTATTTCGCGAGACGAGACTCACGCCGAATCCGGTGTACGCGCGTGCGGCGGATGAACGTGTTCGATGAATGCATCGGCGATGAATGCGCCACTCGATGCGGACAGAGGCCCCCCGCACGCTCGATACAAGGCGTAACGAGCGATTCCGATTCCGCTTTTGGCGAGGTCGAACACAATGCGGGAGCAGTACGGAGTAATTTTTTCAACGTTGCGTTTCGACGTTAACTCCGATGGAAATAACGTGCAATTAACTCTGACGGTAATAGTATTAGGGGTATTGCAATCGATACGTAATTACACAGGTGAAGAGATAAAACAATTAACACAACTATAAAAAGAATATGATAATATATGTAATGGCGAAAGTAATTGCGTTGTAGTCAGAGCGGTTTAAGAAAAATGATGCAGATAAAGTTTATTAGTTGAAATTGTAGAGTTATTAGGTTTGTACTGTGGGGTGAGAACAGATTGTTAGATTTGAATTATTTATAAGCGGTAATTGTACTATTTATGAGATAATTATATGGGATTACTATTTATGAGATAGTCGTAATGGATAAATATTAAATGGAACATTAATCATCTCCTTAGCCTGTATCGCGTTCGTGTTCGATATCCTGCGTGCCGTTTCTTTATGGGAACAATTCCCATACGTTCGCATGAGAACGATCTGTCCATTAACCGCTCTCCACCCGGAGATCTCGATCAAAACAGTTTTACTGCCTATAAATCCCTGTTAATTGCCGGCGACTTGTTCGCGGCGAACAAAAATGTGGGACGGAATTTACAATGGACTACAATTTTCGTACCAGTTGACATATCCAGACATATCCGTAGAAACGCTTTGTGAAGGACAATTTTTTCTATGCCAGAGCCTTCGCTAAAAATTATATAATTCATCTTAATCTCAAAATAATTTATGATTTTTTATATCATGGTTTTGTAAGTAATTCATTAGAGCATAATTTTGTACTAAAGATCTTCTGCAATTCGTTCGTCCTTCTTCCTTCCCTTAAACGATTAATGTGAGAACGTCGCGCCTCTTACTCCACTTTAAACCGGTTGACAGTTTACGGAGGGGAAAGGGGAAAACGGGCTCGCGGCAAAAAGCGCTTATTTAGCGATGCAAGAAGCGAGAGTGGACCGTACCAGCGGCGGCGACCCGATCAGGAAGTAGCGCTATGGTATAGTAATCGCTGCCGGACTTTTTTCCATCTCGCCGCGTATTTTGCGTAATTGGTTTCCCCGAAGAGCTCGATGCGATGCTGCGGAACGGCACGAGCCCGAAAAAGGCGCATTTTCCCTACCGTGTCTCGGCGATCAGCCCTTTTTACGGTAATCACATAACAACGGGAGCGTAAAATTCATAAGCGGCGAAACGGTCCCCGGGCTTTTTAACATGACGACGTATATTACTTAAGAAGCGTCCTTTTTAACGCACTCTTCTCTCTTATTTTTCTTTTTTAAGTCGAATGAGTTTGCATTTCAGTTTTTCGAATTGAGATCAGGTTCTATCGGGATCGGAGTTACAAAAATATTCCATAATTTCATATTACAAATCTTGTGTAGCAGTATTCCTAATATATTTCTCTCAGTAAAACTTGCTTGATTTTACGAAGCTCGATGTAGAGAGCGAATCTCTGCGAAGCTGAAGAAACTCGTATGAGAGAAGTCATTTCTGCGCAGAATGACGACAAACTGTCGACGATGTCTCCCTCGTCCATTATGTGTCTTTCGCTGACATGTGTCTTTCAGGGGATGCATCCCCCGCGGTCATTTCCCTCTCGTTGACTCTCACGCTCGGCTGCGCAATAAAACGCGATAAAGGCCGAAACTTACGCGCTCGCTTTATGCTCTCCCGGGACGATTATTCGGAAGGATCCATCTACCTACTCGGTGCACGCTATCGTGCTTTATTATTCTGTATGTTCACGGTAGTACAGCCTCAACCCAAAAAGATATAACGAAGAGTGAGCGCGTGAGCTGTAATGTCTGCCAGTAATAAGATACTTGATGTTTCTTTTTAAAATCTTGATCGCATAACAAGGAAGATGAGCAGTCGTACAATTTGAAAGTTAAGTCATACAGGAATTTTAATGAAGCACTTGAAAAGTTTTATCAAAATTTTATGAATTATTAATAATTTGATAGCATGGTCAATTAATAACTTTATACATACATATGTGAGGCTAAGATTACGAGTATTTTTTTGAACATTGATCAAATTTATTGCATATTGCGAAATGACAAGTTTTGTCATTTTGCAGATGACCCTTCCCGCAAGTTGCGTATGACTTCTGAAGTAAAAGGGAGCAAACGAAAATTTCAACGGAACATTCCTGAGCAAACGATGAGCAAACGTTTGCAAAAAGAAAACTTTTGATGTTTCAACATTGGGGGGCCAGTGTGAAGTTGGCCCCCACAAAATTGAATCGCTTATAACTTTTGAACTAGAGGGGGGGGGGGGCAAACAAAAATTCCAACGAGGCATTTGTGGACAAACGATGGGCAAACGTTTGCAAAAAGAAAATTTTTGATTTTTCAACATTGGGGGGCCAGTGTGAAGTTGGCCCCTCCAAAATTGAATCGCTTATAACTGT
>NJRQ01000355.1:0-24038 GCA_003063805.1 Aphaenogaster ashmeadi | reverse complement strand
CACACACACACACACACTCTCTCTCTCTCTCTCTCTCTCTCTCTCTCTTTCTCTCTCTCTTTCGCTTCTCGGCTTTTACTACTACTCTCTTCGCTGAATATTTCCGCATCGCGTTAAACGCCCGTTCGTCCCCCGCCGTATCACCCGCGGGCGATATACACTTCTCGGTGGCCCTAATCGCCCCGTACGCGAGGTTAACACCTTTAATCCTTTGTACAAGCGGACGTCGTGCTAAGCTCCCCCCGAGGATATCAGAATTCCACGTTGAAATTTATCGTCTTCCACTCTTTGCTCCATTCTTCCATTGATATCACGTTTGTATTAACTAATTGTACATGTAAAGATATTGCACGATTTGCTTCTTATCGATTTGAAACTAATTTTTTTCGACGGTACTCGGCCAAGAGAAGTATTTAATACAAATTAAAATCGAGAAGGGCCTAAACGGTCATAGCTGGATCTTACACGGAAAGAACGGTTTTGCTGAAATATCTAAAAACTTGGTCAAATACAGATCTGAAAATAATTTTGTTACGCCATCAAAAGTAATTAAGTAGGACACTTAAGCATGATGATAATGCTGCAAAAAGTTTTAATATTCTAGCAATTATTTGGAGCGTCCTACTTAATTACTTTTGATAGTGTAACAAAATTATTTTCAGATCTGTATCTGGTCAAATTTTTAGATACTTCAGCAAAACCATTCTTTCCGTGTAGTACTCAATAATATTTTTTATGTGTGAATATTCTAGTTCAGACAAACTGCAACAAACAAGAAATATTTAATATCTAATAAGAAAAGTATTAAAAGATTTCTTTCAGCAGACTTTTGCGCCCTAACAGGAGTTAATTTTAAATCGGTATGAAAAAATCATGTGTGATCTCTGATATGTAGAATTTTAAATATTTTATTTTGTTACTTTTTAAATATATATTTGATATTATTGATTTTATTTATACATACGATATAATATTTTATATATAATATATATTAATTATACAATTATAAATGTTTAAATGTTGTTTAATTTAAATGTTTAAAAATTACAGTAATAAAAATTATGGAGTAACGAATTATGCAAATGCAAATATAAAAATTTAGATTTCTTTTTAAAACATCTCTAAAATATTTGATATTTTTAGAAGTTTTGATGTAAGTTTAATCGCGAGAATCTTTAATCGTGAATATTAAAAAATGACGAATGTCAGTCCTAGTTTATTATGAAGTGTGAGTGTCGAAAGACAGAAATGCGATTTTGCCGTGATACGCGACGGTATGCTTCTGATTTGTGAAAATTGCAGCTGGTCGTTCGTGCGAATAAAATGCGAGGAGTAGTTTTCTGGTGTGAAAAATTACTTCGCACCTCGCGCGCGAGTATGAGTTCTGGCAGGTCTGTCGATACATCCCGAGCTCCTAATTAATGGCCGTAGTTCGCCGAGACCGCGCGTTTCATTCGTCGATAACGTCACGTAAGCCCGAAGTTTCGCTTCTGTAGTAATTCCATTAGGGGGAGAGAAAAAAAAGGCATCATTTTCTCCTCGTATAATTACGGAATGCTCGCTTCGCTTCCGGGGCTTAAGACAGCCGAATGACCCACGCGAGAGATTTATGTCGCGTCAGCATACGACGCCGCGATGTATTATACTTCCTCGGGGAGGCCAGCACGTGTCCTGATGACGCTGAAGCTACCAGGCGAATGTAGCAGGTATTGTGTTACGTGAATAAAGCGAAACGAATTCCTTCGCGTCTATTCATCGAAGTGAATGCTTTGAGAAATATGGGCAAGGACATTACAACACATTCGCTTAAAATATACAACGTTTATCTCAAGTAAGAAATTACGGAAAATGCGCTTAGAAAATGTATTAATAATATTCGGTTTACTTAAAAATTTTTTATTTTATTTTATGTTTTTTCTATGCATGGATGAATTATTATATTAATAGGTACCTTCTTTGGCGGCGATGAATAAACGAATACTTCAAAGTACGAAGCAAAATGCTACGTACTTAAAACAAATGCTCTTGACTCTATCTTCCGCTAAGAAGTTTTCACTTCACTTTATTTATAAAATCTGCTGTTTCTATGCAAGACCAAAAAATATACCGAGACTAATCGATTATCTCCCACTGTTGTATTGATGCAAAATCGTCAGAACAACTAACTCATCAGGCGCAATCTTCAGTGTCCATTACGCGGAATTGCCATCCGTTTCGAAAGACAAAAACCGCCGCTTTCCACGTTCGGTCGCTCACGTGCCGTCCTAATTGCGATCGCGCATCCCGCGATCGTCAAAGACATTCCCCCTTCGTCAAAAGCGGGGAATGCGATGACGAGCAATGACGACGTAGAGACGTGGCGGCCAGTAAATATCGAGACCGACGGCGCGGCGCGGCGTGCCTCAATCTCCCGCGGACGACGGGAACCGGGCCGTTATCCTCAAAGCTTGATACCCCCCGGTATAATTACGGGTAATTAGCTGTTACGCGCAATTGGTAATAATAGCTGTGTTCGGTCCCTGGCATTCTGGGACGGCCGCGGTGCAGCGTGCGGGCGAGATGCAGTTTTCTTCGCCGACTCGCGTCGCCGCGATCCGTGGATGTGCGACGTGTTTTGCCGAGCCTCTTCCTCGCGTGGGAAGGGTGACGTCCCCTGCGATTTAACCTGGTCTTTAAACTCGCTAAATCCTTTCAAGTTAAGTTCTTTACTTCGACCGCCAGGCGAAACGATGGTTTTTCGTCGAATGTTCGAATCCGATTATATCGTACTTACAGAGGTACGTTTAAGCGATATTCCATCTCGTGGAATCTCGTGCGACAACGGCGCAAGAAACGAGCTACTATGCGAAGGTACGAACGAAATTCTTCACGATAATGGCACTTTAATTTGTTCGAATTCAAGTGCAACGGTGGAGAAAATCAATCGAAGTACAGTTATTGTTTAATTTATAATAAGCTCGGCTTCGTCAATAATTCTCGACGATCAAGTTTAAAGCAATGTAATTTTGCACTTATCTCTTGCTTCATGCACGAAGTGACAAGCGTACTTATAATTCCGACGTGATTTACGAGAGGCGTCAACGGATAAATTGCAGAGTCGTCGATAAACTCTTATTTACCCCGAAAGTCTGGCCTCGACACTCAATTGGAATTTCGCCGATTGCCTCTGAAAGCGAACTGCGAAACTCTGCCGCGCCGGCTATCCGGAAATGCGCGGCGAAACTTTTAGCACGAGGAGTTACGCTCGTGTTTTGGTTTTTGCCCGATCGTTTTGCTCTCACAGCGCGCTTGTAAAGATTTTCCTGGCGGAACTTCCGGATCGTTGTACGCGCGTTCTCGCGAATCCCGCCGATGGCATTTCCGACAACTCAATCCTTCGAATGCAAAGTGTCATCTTTTTCCGCGAAGGGGAGTCATGAAGTTTCGTTTTGAAGAGAAAGTCGAGCGAGATGAGCTTGAAAGTATCGATTTAAGAGATGATCAAAACTTCGTTGCTGCTACGAACTTAAGACAATTATTATGTAACGACAGGATAAGAGAAAGTATTATTGACTATAAGCGATAGCGAGCTTAATCTTTAACTTTTATTTTAATGGAAAGGGGGAAGAAAAATTTATTTTATTACAGTTTATTGA
Source organism: Aphaenogaster ashmeadi (assembly GCA_003063805.1). NCBI lineage: Eukaryota > Metazoa > Arthropoda > Insecta > Hymenoptera > Formicidae > Aphaenogaster > Aphaenogaster ashmeadi. Next base: position 20,403 of record NJRQ01000355.1, on the reverse strand, counting down.
TTTATATTGAGTGGAATATACGCATTCTCGGCGTGCTCTCTTTCTCGGAATATCGAGTCGACGGAATCGCGGCGTTATACTGCGGAGGAAAGCGTAAGACGGAAATTACGCAGTGTCGGGTGAAAATTGAGAATTTCCATATTGCAGGAGTGCGGAAATAAAACACACCCGGCGGCGTGCTTCGACATTTATCGCCGTAACTGTTCTTGCTTTGCGTACACCGCGCGCCCGCCTCTAACGTCGCCCGACCCCTAGTCGCGCAATATCGGACCGCGTTGTAACTTACTTACTCGGCGGAAAAGCCGACTCGAGTCTACGCGGTCGCCAAAAAACAAGTATTATCATCAAAATATCTCAACCGAATCGGAGGATTCTTATTCCCAAGATATATCTTTCTGTATTTCTAATAATAATGAAGATATTTCAGATAATCAAGTCAGGCGAAACCATAGACCTTATAGATATGGACTGGCAATTGCTATAGTTTCTGCATAGGAAACAGCGTCCGGAGGAGGTTGGAGAGAGAAACATACTTTTTCTCTCTTTTCTTCTTAGTATTTCTCTTTCTCAAAGTGTCCGGAAATGTACATTGCGCATGTCGATTAAACATAAAGCGCGTGAATATAATATATGTCAAGCATGCGCAAAACGTCCCGACTAGAAATTTATCCAGTGGTCCTAGTCAGGTTGACCTTATTTTGTTATCAGGTCCTGTTAAGGTAAGTTCATCAGGACCTGATCAATCATGTAACGCAGCACAGTAGTCGGGTCCTCATCCGGATATCCCTATCAGGTTTATATCGGGTTGAAATATTAAATCCTTATTGAGTATCGGGTTCAATGGGATATTAGCAAAAATATTAAGGTAAACTTGCTTAAATCGTACTCTTAAACCGTAGTTAAATTGTATTGTAGACGCAGGTTTTAGACTTAATTTAAGCAAGTTTACTCTAATTAGGATATTAAACATCATAAAATTAATTAATAAAACTAAAAAAACCTATAGTTGTACAATTCTCGGCAGTAAATATCATTATATCGACAATGTGTGTCTCTATCTATAATTTTACAATTAATTATGATCCATTGTAAAATAACATAACACATAAGGTAAACTACCATATGGTCCGAATTTGGACCAGATGTGGGAAACCTTACTGATATGATATTTAAAAAATATAAGGATGAAGGAATAAGGTCCTTAGTAGATACTAGTAATGTAAACCTCAAAAAAATTTGTACTTTGGAATATCGGGATAACGTAAAAAGGTCCTAATGTGTTCCTCATTATTTTAATCCTAAAAAGGTCATCCATAATCAAACCTGATGAGGATTTTCTTAGGTTTACCTTATTTAGGATTACCTTACATCAACCAAGCTAGGTCCTTATAACATATGAGGTAAACCTGACAACAAATTCTAGTCGGGGTATTTCCGAACTTTTTAAAGAAAGAAGTACGGACGCAATCTTGCTTGTAATTGCCAGTCCATATCTACGGGCGAAACGTTCCGTATATAATGTTGTAAATACTCTAATAAAATTATCTAAACTTTCTTGTGTTTATCCGTAATACTAATTAAAGAAGAAAATATGGGGAAAATGTGTATCGCTCAATTCCGAGCTTTATATTGTATGCGCAAACAAGAGCACAGATTCTATCTCAAACAGAGCTCGAACAAACTTCATGTTATCTTCAAGTTAGGAAGTATCGTTCGTTAACTAAACGTTCATTGCCGAAATCTCATGCGGACCAACTGACGTTTGCTCCCTGTAACGAGGAGGTGCTTATCGGTTTGGAATTTAAGTCGACGCGGACAATTAGGCAGCAACACAGTCACGCGGGTATAATCTGCTTACGAGGTGGCAGCAAAGCGGCGAGCGCGTCGTCTGTGTTCGCCTGTGCTCGTATCGGTGTCCCGACACTTCCTCCGTGGGGTCGCGGCCACGGATTCGCGCCACGGTTTCCGGCGATACCGTTACCGCGTTTCGCATTTCCGCCGTCGTCGCGCACGCACTATGCTTCGTTTCGAGGGGAGTGTGTAATTTATGCGCGTCGGATAATCCGCGGAGCGGGCGATAAATCATTCATCGCGGCAGAGTCGCGTCACGGCACTCGTCTCCTCCTCCCTTCGTATTCTCTACTCGCGTCGAATCGTACTCGTTTACACGACGAGTAGTACTTCGGAGAGGGCGGAAGTTTCAACCAAGAGAGAATGCATTAGAATAGAATGGAATAGAATAGGTAGCTATGTGGAACTTAAAGTGAATCTTCTGAAATGCAAGAGGTCGAAGGAGGTGTTCATGTAAGAAACAACAAGATAGATACATAGGTAGATGTATTTCGGATCTCGGAACAAATTCTCGACATTTTCCAGAATAGAAGAAGCACGGTGTTATATGCAAATTACGTAAGATAAGAGCGAAATTTTCATAAAATGTAATTAGTATACTTGTAAATGTATTTACTATATATTTACTGTATATGTTCATTACGCGATTACAACTAGATAAAATAAAAAGAAAATTTGCTATTGGTCTAATATTTGATCTAGAAAATTCTTATTTAGAATTATAACAAAGAAATTTTAAAACAATAGATTTCTTGCTTTAAAAGTATCTAATACTTAATCGAACAAATAAGCCGTTAAACACATCAACGAATTATTCAATCATCAAGATAATTTTATATTATAGATATCACTGTCTGAATACGCGTCATTTTATGTATGTAACTCGTGAATTCCAGAAAACTTCTTATGAAACTCGAAAAAAATATGATTGAGATATGTCTAATTTGAAACTATGATAAATTTGAACAGAGTTCAAAAATTCGTTTAACGCCTTCGAGAAGGCCTCTAGAAAGACGACGCGTTCTCGGAAATCCTGATCCTAACACTCTTCGAAATTTCCGGAGTGGATCAGCCTGGCGCGTTCGCAGGTCGTCGGCCGATCGCGGGATCAGAGCAATTTGGCCGCGAGAGGAGGATGAGAGCAGGCGGAAATTGTGCTCCGATTGACCCGCGAGACCCCCGTCAACAGACAACGAGGGAGGCAGAAGGAGAGAGAGAAAGAGAGTGAGAGAGAGAGAGAGAAAGATCGTCCTTTTTTTCTCGCCGGAAGTAGGAGCGTGCACACCTACCTACCTACGTATGCAATGCGCGCGTGCAACAACGTTGCTACACTCGTCGACCTCGTCCTCTCGCTCGCGCCGTTTCAGATACTATCGCGGCGCCGGCCGGCGCGGCGGGATAATGCTACTCTTCGAGGATCACGTAGAAGAGTCCTCTCCCACTCTCACTCTTGTTATTCCCCGCGTGGACCGTCCCTAGCGGTTATTTTAGAGGCCAAATACGAAGTGCATGCACCGTGCATGCGTACATCTCTCTTTGTACCCTTCTCTCTTTCTCCCTCTCTCGCCATCGCGATCTCTCACGATATATTCTCGTCTCGTATAAAATTCCCACGGGAAAAGACTCGTTATGTCGCGCGTTTATTCATGAGTCTCACGAGTTATGACTTTCGTGTCCGCGCGCACTACTGACATCGATGTATGTCTTCGCCACGTCATCTTGCGTTGTTTTTCTACCCAGTGGAATGTCATTTATGTCGATCGATGGAATATTCGTCTTTTGTTAAGTGGAAGTCTATCTGTCAATTATTTGAAAAAGGAGCGATTCATTATCTTTCTTTAGGAACAACGTCCTGACTGAAAATAGTAGACCGAGAATGCCTCATTACCTTGGATTAGAATCGCCAATGTCATTTTGTGGTATGGCAGAAGGAGAAGGAAAAGGAGGAAGGAAGTGTCCTAGATCTAATGTAGGACGTTAAATGTTTTATCTCTAAGCCACAGAATGACATTGATTATACAGCACCGCACTTTCAAGGCACTGAATTAATGAGAGTCGTATCCTATTTATCAGAAGCATGTATCCATCAAGATGTAATTGAGAATGGTAAAACTCGTTTCTTTACCATCATCGCTATTTTGAAAATTACACAATCATAGATTTAGATTATAGTTTAAGCAAATCGCACATTAAATATACATACGCTATAAATGTAATTCCATTTTGTTCATTTGAAAATAACGAAAATGTTAAATGAAAAAAATCAAAACTACATTAATAAAAATTAATTGATAAATAAATACCAATACTACTAGTGAATAAAACGAATAGAAAGATGAGAAGAAAATGAAATTCTCCATGTCCTACGAATATCGATCTTTCAAAGAAAAGCCAATAAAATTTGCTTATCTCGAAATTCGACACATTCGAAAATCCCACAGAATCCCCATAAATCCAGCGATTTTCAGAAGAGTGATCTGCAATCGATGTTGCTACGAGCGACCATCGTTCGACGACGATCACTTCCGTGCGGGGACTTTCTTATCCCTGTTGTCCACGCTCGTTTTCTCCCTTCGACGGGAGTTATTGTCATTCAAAGGGTGGCCGAAACGAGTTGCCGAAGTACTTAAGGGCTCCGATCGCGCGAGAGCGGAATCCATATTGGCGGGCAAATCCACGGCAGTTCCTCCACATCTTCCATCATTCTTGAGAAGAGATTAAGGTCTCTGCCTGCAAGAGATTACGACGAATTTCCTGGCCTGTGTACGAGATTTACGTATTAATCGATCTCGATCGTGGTTTTCGTGCATATATATGTGTGTATATGTGTATGTGCAAGGATGTCGATCTTCGAGACGCTCTTCTCGACGAGAATTCTTTGAGAATTCGAGAAGAGAGAGCAGCCGAAGCGTCATAATATGAGGGGGAATCGTCCCGTTCGACTCGGCAAATACTACTTATTTCTCCTTAAGACGCTTCCTTTCCTCTCGAGCTCTCAAGAAGTAATATAGTAGTCTATGTATGTATACGTGCCTTTCGAGACGTGTATGTTCCTCTGTTTCTACAATATGCAGGATATTGTATAATATACAGATATTACGCACTTCAATTTATTACTTCGAGAAATGCTTTTTTATCTGCAACCAAAAATCTTTAAATTCGAATTGTCTATAACAAGTATTTGATAGGATTTTCTCCATTATAACATCACCATTTTATTATTCATTTTTAAATGTCCAATCTCTCTTTATCACTAATTATCTCGTTAATTAACTTCTAGATGAAAATTCTGTTAGATGTTTGAAATTAAATAGATATCACAGAAATTAAATCTGGAATGACATCCATAATATTTTATCTTTTATACTAGTATTTAAAAATGGAGCGCGCCATTTCGTGCAAATATTAAAACCATTTTGGGGACAAATAAAAGATTTACATTGTTATATTTTTTAATGATGGAGCACGTATCTGCAATGTAATTGAAAAACGGATTCACATTGAGAAGGCTCGAATGCTATACTAGATATTTCTATATAGAAGGGATAGAGAGGAAAATTCTTTTCATAGCACGCGGTATTCATTGTAACTGACGATTTTCTCATTTAAGCATGAAATAATAATAATCATCATCACCCTTTCTTCTCTCTGTTTCAGGTAAGCTTCTCTTTCAACCATTACCCGCGAATGCCACCAGATACGCCGGTGAGTCGGTAAGTTCCGGCCAGCTGTTACAGTTAATTAAATTTAATCGCCGCTCAGCATTCTCATTTCGCGAGGCGGACAATCAAAGCGGGAAGGAGCATAACGCATAACGATAATCTCGCGGGCGAAATGGATGCGAAACGGAGTCTTTATGCGAATAAACGATGCACGCTGATGATTTTGCGCCTGTTAAAGATCCCCGCGCCTTGTAGATCTAATTGTCCTCTCCCGTTCCCTCTTCTCCCTTCGTCCAGTCACGTTTAATTGCGAGAACAGAGGTAGAGGTGGAGAGATATTGCGATGATTGGACGTATCCTTTTATATCGGGCGCCTCCGATAATATTCCTACCACAACCCGCTCTTACGCCGTTACGCACTTTCGAGAACCGGTGATCTATCGGAATTGCAGCGGCACGAGGGAACGTGCCGCTCGTTATTTCTGTTCCTCCGGTTCCTCGACTCGGTCGAAGAGTACAATTAACGCGGAAATGACGCGGTCTCCTAGAAATTAAGGGATAGCGGTTCGCCCTGCTCCACAATGTCGCTTCCGAGATATTCCTTCGCGGGCGCATCGACCTCGTTTTTAGCGCGCGGTCTCCGGTCGGACTCTCGCCACCCCTACATTCGCGGGAATGTAAATGAAGCAGACATTATTAAAGTTGAGCCGCGCCTGAAAATGCAGCGCCTACCGCTATATAGCCACTTTCATTAATATCATTAAACTTTCCGCATTAAGAGCGCAGTCCCTGCCTCATCCTTTGCCACTGCTTCCCATTCTTTCTCTTCTGTAGAGTTTGCATTGAAATTGCCGGTCGTCGTCCATTCCCTTGTGTCATTTTCCACAAACGTGTAATCGAGCTTTCCTTGGATATGCACAAAATCTTTCCATTACTCTGCTTCTATCTTGTTTGCTGATTTCCATTTTCCTCCGCGTCGCACGCATACAGACTTAATTTTATTTGTACATATAGTTGATGATTCTCTTTTTAGCTTTCGTGTGCGACCGAGCTATTTCTGAACGCGCGAAAATCTTTTCCCATTACTCACTTTATCTTGATCTCGTTTGATGATTTAAATTTTTTTCGCATTACGCGAGCATTTAATTTTATGATTGATATAAATGATTAAAGATATCGCGAGAGCTGTAACGTTTTATTCATCGACTGCGGCTAATGAACAACGCATCGATTTATGAATAACCGCAGACAACACGTAATAAATATCTGATATTTATCGGACGATCGAAATTGATATTGCATTATTCAAGCCGCATTGCATCTCTCGTTACTTTCGAAATAGATTCTATCTCCCGTAGAAGTCAGTCTCCGCCATTCTCTTTTCATGATTCATCTCTCAAGCCTTCCGCAGGCTACGTTCGGTAAATCGTTCGCGTAAGCGAGACTTTACGCCTCTCGTGGATCCACTCGACTCTTCGTACACCTCATAGAAGATAAAAATGCACACCGCTCACCGTTCGCGAGTTTATGCGCGTAAAATATCTTACGCCACGGTAGTATCGCACGTATCTCTCCCTTTTGCAGTATTGCCTATATATATACATATATGCTTTGGATTCCAATACGGTAATAATAATCGAATAGCTCTGATCTCGGTTATGTCCAGTGGCGGATTTAGCAAGACGCAATTCCCGCAGGTCTTCGTTAATTGCGTAAAACTGAAGAAAATCGCGTCAAATTTATATTTTTGCACGAAAGACATTTTTAGAGAGAGGGGGAAGATATAATTTGTATTGTGTTACTTTATTTAGTATTGTAATTAATGATATATAGTCCTAAGATAATAAACAATTTTTGTTTAATAACAACCGGAAGTAAAAATATGAAAATTAAAATAACTGCAACAAGTAATTTTTATAAGCATTTTTTATATTTCTAAGAATTATTTTTTAAGTGTATTAATTATTCTTTATAAATATACTAGGCAGTCATTGAAAAATCCATCACTGTACATTTTATAATAAGCGTTTTCTTCCTCCCTCTCTCCCCTCTCTCTGTCACTGTCTCTGTCTCTGCTCCTTTCTTCCTTCATATTTATGCTCCGATGAACTGTATCGCTCGTAAACAAGACTTCCTAGTCTCGAACTCCATTAATTCGCCATCCATCGGAATACCGTAGAGAAAGAGAGAGCTCGCCTCTCCGTTAGTGCTTCAATAATTCGCGGAGGCATCTCTCGCGAGTAACCGTACATCTAGTCTACGGTATCGCGCAAGCCACCGTGCCTTTTTTTCCTTCGTCTTTTCTTTTTGGGGGAAACGACGACGAAGACGACGACAACGACGTCGGTGAGTAGCTAATTAACGGCGCGCGGCCCGGAAAAGTATTCCCTTACCGTTATTTCCGAGGCTACGAGCAATATCGCGTTGCGATCGGCTTGTAGCTTCTTTTTTTTATAGCACGAAGTTGCCAAGCGCTTTCTCTTTCTCTTTCCCTTGACGTTTACACTCGACATATCGCCGTTGAGTGTCTTCCACCTTTCTTTAGATAAGCATTTTCCGAACGACCGCGTCGCTCTTAGATAATTGTACCGTTCGTAATTCGATAAAATAGCTGTGCCGGAATAATATCTGATGGTTTAGCGGTCTCGAGATATTTGATATAAATACAAAGATATACATTAAAGTTTCTTGTATAATGATGTTAATTCTAATCGATTTGTCGGTTGCGACTGTACGAATGGACGGGCATGTGGATAAACGCGGTAGCGAACGGCAATTGTAAATGCAAATACCGTTCGCCGTTGTCTTTATCGACCCTGCGCCGTTCTCTAACGATGAGAACAAATGCCGCGATACATGCCTCGTTGCTGGCTCTTATACCTTATAATATTAAATGGAGTTATCTTATTCTAACGCGTAACTGTACCTATAGAATCTTCTAACAAAGCGCTCGCTCTCTTACAGAGAAGGGAAATTCTTATATAGAATAGAAAGTGGAGAGAGAGAGAGAGAAAGAGAGAAGAGTGAAAGTTGAAAAATGAGCGAATGGTACGTTTTTATTCTGCAAAGTGTAAAGTGTTTCATTAAAATAGAAAAGACATACTGTTTCATAAAGTTTTATAAAGCATCTATTTTTATAACTACGTGAAATAGATAACATTTTATTTATTTAGAGTCTACCTTATAATAAATAGAGATAGTAATGCAATAGATAAATTTTACGGAGTATTCGATTAAAAAAAATAGATAAAATTTTTTAAATTGGAATACAAAGAACAGGAAATTGTAGAAAAATATAAATCATTCGCCGATGTGCATACTGCATATTCGACAATTGGCAGTTTAATTATTCAGGATAGAAAATAAAGACTCGAGGATCGGAGGATTGGTAGCCGAACGAGCATCAAACTCGTGTAGCGACAACTGCGATGTCATGTGATGGAAAAAAAAGCGATACAGATTTATATCAGAATCCCTCGTGAAAACTTCACCGTTCTGAACGAAAATTGATTGCGCTGGACGTTTCGTCGTGTAAAAGCCGGCGCAGCTGGCAATTTCGAATCGTGCCTTTTCCGAAATCGATAGTGCCTTCGACGCAACGTAGAGACACGAGGTCGGTGGCATCCGACGTGACACTTGTCAAAAATTAACGTCGCGCGCACGCGATCGATCGACGGCGTTGGAGAGAGAAAGTCGAACCGTCTTTCCCTGTTTCAGCGTATAATAAAAAGTCGGTTTTTGCCCGAGGCCACAGCTCTGCTGTCATGTACGTTTTCACCGTAACGTAGTTCACCGCCGCACGTTATGTCCACGCGGCATCGTCCATTTTTTAATAGCCCGGCGGGATACGAGGCGACAGAAATGATCGTCGTCTCCCCGAGAAAACGAGACGTCCTCGCTGACATGCACACAACACGCGCACATTCTAATACTGCCATTTCGACATAATCTGACTCGCTGCGGCTCACATCGCCTAGGTAACAGGCCGTGCTTTTATTAAAACATTAGTAAAACTGTAAGATATTTACGATTCGCATATTCCGTGTGCATATTCCGCGGTTGTGATACACATTACCGCACCAGCTCTAAATGGTTTTCCTATTCGCGTATGAATGTGAATTATTAAATATTAATCTACAATCACAGAATAATTTTACGTTAATAATGAAATGAGGAGAGAGATTTTAATCGCTTAATATAATTCTGAGAAGATTTAAATAAAGATGTGAATTTTTAATATTCCAAGTTTTGCCTTAGTTGGAAGGTGAACATGATACCGGATATAAATTGACAAAAGGATTTATTCGGTATTGATTTAATTTCCCGCGTTAAAGATTCAGGGAGCTTTTACCTACTGAAAGATTAAATCTCTTCCTAAATGTTTCGACATATCTTGGTACAAAATTGCCGGCCCGGAAACTACCGGATTAGAGTCTGGCTACATTTTGCGTTTATTCAGTTACGGCACATTGTGTGCGTGTGCGCTCTCTCGACGGGATAAACGGTTTTACGTTTTGACGATAATTCATTTTAACGTAATTTCGCCGGGTATATACGTGACTCGGTCGTTGTGTAAACGGACCGCCGCCGGATTTTATCGCAAAATACATACGCGATGCACTTTATGGGGATATTACGTTTATGCGGAAATGATGCATTAATATTTTCTCCAGTGTCTCATGGCACGAGCGTATGCTTCGCGGCTGATTAGAGACGTGCCTGTATCGATGTTACTCTGCTTCTCTCTATTATCGCGCATCAACGATACGTTTTTTGTTCCTCATCCGCGTGCGACAAGCTCAGATGTTTTCATTTGATGGAGTATGTAACGGGATATGCGGGATGAGAGACGAAATGGTGCCAAATGACGATTAACGCCGCGTAGCTAGTAGACATTGTTTCTTTTTAAAAGCAGCGCGTAAATGCGTTGTAAGCGAGTAAATATGTCGATAAGAGCGCAATAACACCGTAAAAAAATTGCGTAACGATGCTAGGGGAGGTTACTAGGGAGAGAAACATAAATTGCAGCACACTATGAATGCCCGGACTAAACATTTAATTATGTTGCTGCTTTTTTTTGCACGAGGGCAACTCTTGAATAACGCAATCCTAAAACTAGTTTCAACAATGCTTTTAAATAATTAATGAAATACATTTATAGAAAAAGGTTTATATTTTTATAAAAAATTTACAAATTTAATGTAAAAACTCTGTAAAAAATTCTCTACATTTTAACGTCTACAATAATACTTTGTAACTAATTATTACATTTTTTATAAAATAACTGCAAAAAAAAATAATTTCGCCATTATTATGGGTTTTTTAAAAGCAACTAAACTAACATAAAGGATTACATTGAAAACATGAATAATTCTTTAAAAAATTATATTTTCTTGAATATTCTTCGAAATACCTTTGAAAAGTACTTCCATCGTATATTCAAGAGTCGGTAGATAAATCAAAGATTGGCCTTTAGGAAAGAGGCACCAAGTCACAATCGTCAAGAGCAAGTAGAGAATGGGCAGGAAGACGGAATTCAATCTTTCCCAGCGGAAGATTTAAGGAAGAGGACGCGATATTTAAAGTTTCCCGTCGTCGTTGTCTCGAGGACCTTCTTGTCGCAAAAGCAGCTATATTCTGCATTGATCTGCGAGGTCGGACGGATTGATCGTCGTCGGAGCGGCGATTCTCCAAAGCGAGCGGAGACGGTTCGAAAAGAAAAAGAGAAGGAAAAAAAGAAAGAAGGAAAAGAGAAAAGGAAAAAGAAAGGAGGAACAAGTCGCCATTCAACGACTTTTTCTTCGCGCCGCTTAAAGCCCGGGCTCGAATCGATTGTGCAATCAAAACGCGAACGGGTCTTAAGAAGTAAGTCCTCGCGAAGAATCGTCCTCGGAAGTGCTTCGGCGAACTCCTTGGCCCTTCCACGAGGTACTTAGGTCCTCCGCCTCTTCCTTTCGATAGTCTCGTGCGCGAGAGAAAAACCGCCGCGGATCACCGGAACTGGTTCGTAAAAGTGGGAAGTCAGCGATTATATACTTTAGCAATCACGAAGGTGACTGGCATGGTTTCAACGGACTTTGGTGCTGATATTGGTTGTGGCATTGGTATCTCCTCGCGCAATATCTCGCGATGCCCGTTCCAATCCTTCGCGATCGTTCTCGAAATTCTACGCGCATACTTTTCTACGTCTTTTCTCTCTTTCTGAAAATTCTGACACAACCGAGTTGACCAGAGCGAATAAATTCTTTTACTTACACAATCGATGACGACCGTCCGCACGACTTCCCGTGGAAAGTTCAACCGAACGTTTCAATCCAACTCCTCGCAAAGAGAGAGAGAGAGGAGAACGTTGGGGAGAGAGGGGGTCTTCCAGCTCGTGCTCGTGGTAGCCGGGTATCCTGCGATTTACATAGCGGCGAGTTCAAATATTGATTCGCCGTGCTCGCGCGCGGCGTCCCCCGGAATCGACTTCGTCAGCAGCAGCCAGCCGGCCGCGACCCCCCGGAAAGCCCGCCCTTCCGCCCCCGATGCGGGGCCTTCTTCGGAGTAGAAAGCGTCCCAGAGCGTATCATTGCTTGTTTGCAGTGCACGATGGCAAGAGAGTGTACATACACCGACGCCCATCCACATATAAACACACGCATACACACACACGTACTCGGAAGAAGCAGAAAGCATTCCGACAAGGGTGACTTTCCTGGCGACCTCCCTCGCGCAATTACTAATTACTCGTTTAGCGAGTGACGTACACCCGGGACGGAAGAGGGCGAAGGGAAAGAGGATGGAAGCAACCCCCGTAACGACCTTTTGTCTTAACGACTCTCGAAGAGAACAGGGTCCCTTTTAACCAACTTCTCTCTCTTTCTCTTTCTCTCTCCTCTTCTGCTCGTTCCTTTCTCTCTTCTGCTCTTTTCCGCCCTCCTGAGCCACGTATCCGCTCGCTTTCTCCTCGACCTACTCGCTCCCCTTTCGTCTCTTCTCTACCTGCCCTCTCATCCTCTCTTGTATTCTCCGAGCTGCAGCTGCACGCTCGATCTTTAGTTATCTTCGAGCGAATTCCTCGTGCCGGCACGAGATTTATGGCGGCCCCGCGTAAGTAAGAAGAAGAGAAGCACGCCATAGTCATCTTCTCGTTCCGCGGAGGAGTCTTATCTGCTATTATGTGCTATTTCATTAGCTATAGCCGCGGCGCGCTCGAATTGTGAATTACGGCTTTCCGAACCGTCATCTTACTTTGTTCTCCACTATGAGAGATCTGTGCGCCCTAAAAATATTTATTTTCCTCGTATTTTTCTCTCTTTGCGAACACACTGGGATATGGATCGGAAAAATGTGCATAATAATGGAGTGATTTGCAACTAGTTTGGAAAATGAAGTACGCCATAAATTTAGAACGTAATCTTAGATTCGTATAAATTTTAGTCATAACCTAGAAAATATTTGCTCTGTTTTAAATCTATTAATAATTTTGTTTTAATTTATTCATGGATTATGTCCACGGAAAGAACGATTTTGCTGAAGTATTTAAAAATTGGCGTTTTGATATTCTAACAACAATTTCGGGCGTCCTACATAATTACTTTGGTGACCCAACAAAATTATTTTCAGATCTGTATCTGGCCAAATTTTTAGACATTTCAACAAAACTATTCTTTCCGTGTATCAATTAATTCTTTCTTTTGATCGGTTCTCTCCCAATTTTGTCGTCAGCGTTAAATATTTTGCAAAAAAGTCTCAAATTATAATTCCAAGATAGTAGAATTTTTTCTCGCCCATAGTTTTATCTGAAAAGATCAGGGTGGCGTTATCACGTTAATTTTATCTAGCACGGCCATTCGCAGAAACGTATTTGCGTTACGAGGCGTCATTCTGCAGGCGGATGCGATTCGGGCGGTTTACCTGGCAGCATTACCTTATCTTTAAATACGCGTGCTTAATCGTGATACGCATCTTGAATTCCGGCGTGGGTTCGCGAGAAAGAGAAAGAGAGAGAGACAGAGCAGTAACCGAGATGCGCTACATTATCGCCGTTCGAGGGACGTTAAGCCGACGTCTCACGGAATGTAAATGTACTTCCGGCATATCTAGATTCAATCACGACCGTGTGTATACATTTGTGCCACTTTGCTGTTCCTGACTACGTTACGTTACGTCATGTCGTCGACGATATTCTCAGGACCGCCCGATCGAAAACGATTTACAATCTTATCCACTATGTTTAAAAATGAACGAGAGTAGATGTGCATCGTAACGCCAATAATCAAATATGGACACTGGTATTTATTTTATAAATACCAGTTATTCTTGTTCTATTAATTTCGAAAATTTATCTGTCATTGTATCTGTTTCTTTTTCATCGAAGTAATAATCTCGCAAATTACTTATGGGTAACTTCAGGAATGAAATTTACAAAATTCATCTCTTGTGTTTTCTTATTCGTTTACAGTTGTTTAAATTCAAGAATTCAGAAAGCAATACTGCCGTTAATTGGAATTTATCGGCAAATATTTTTTGCTAGTATCGATTCTTAACACTAATCATGCGGATTTCGTGACACGTCAATGCAACGCGATTAATAAACGAGGAAATTGCGTCTCGAGATCGGTTTATCACTGTCAGTTGCACGTGTACTAATTGATGCAGATAAGCAGCATTAATTTGATTGTTGAACGGTTGTCACTCGATGGAATAGCAACTACGTGCGCACGGATGTATATTCTCGAGCACACGCAACGGCTTTCCTATCTTTACAGGTTTCCACTTCAGGATTGCGTTAAATAGAGCAAGAATTCGCTGGCGGGCAATATAAATGTCGCTCCATCCTGCACAAGATATACATAGTTACAGCTAATAGCGTTACGAATACACGCGACAGGAGAATTTCATTATTCTGCCATTTAATGCTTGTAACGAGCCGTTAAACGTTCGCTCTTACTACCTTTGCGTTTATCACCTTTTAATTTTTATCATCGTATCGTGCATCATTAAGCATAATAACGTTTTAACGTGGGGCTGCAATCTTTTTCGATAAGCGAATTATTTTTCATTGAGTCTCCCGCGGATCAGCACATTTCTTTTAATTTCCTCTTTAATTTAATCTCCTAATTTTACAATACGAAATATATTTAATCGAGAATGGGCAAATACGGTCATAGCAGATCTTAGTGCTCATTAATATTTTATGTGTGATTTTTCTAGTTCTTTTAAACTACGCGCCGTTACTTTCGGACTTGAAACGCAGCTTTTGAAACCAGAAAAGTAATATCACAACGATAATGATGCTAACAAGCATCTGTAAGATCCCCCTCCCCATCCTATCCCGAAAAACTGTAAAGAAATTTGTTGCGAAAAATATTACCTCAGCCAGGATTTGAACCTGGACCTCCCTACAATCCGTGAGGGTGTCGTAGCCAGTTCGACCGCCGAGGCATGTGGTAATATTTGTTAGCATCATTACCATTGTGATATTACTTTTCTGGTTTTAAGAGCTGCGTTTCAAGTCCGAAAGTAACGGCGCGTAGTTTAAAAGAACTAGAAAAATTACACATAAAATATTAATGAGCACTAAGATCTGCTATGACCGTATTTGGCCATTCTTAATTTTAATTGTTTGATACACTTCGTGATCTTGTAATTATATTGTGAAATATATTTATCTTACAAGTTCCCAACTCGAAAATTCAAACAATTATGAAATTTTGCCAATACATAGAGAATATGTAATACGCTATTTTTTGCTGTCCGAATTTATCCTAAAAAGGAAAAATTAACTCCTGAAAGTTGACTTACTTTTTGTTTTTGTTTTATTATTTACCAACAAAAAGAAGTAGAACAACATTTTATAGAAAAAAACTTATTTCTTTTAATGAGATTTATTGATTAGAAAATTTATCAATTGTTTAAAAAATTATAAATGAAAAATAGGCCAACTGTCGGGGTTGATTTTATCCCTTTAGGGTGAATTTGGGTAGTAAAAAGAAATAGCGTATTATATAATAAAATATCTTTTTATGTATTGCTAAAGTATTATAATTTTTTGAATTTTCGAGTTAGGGATCTTCCTTTGTTAATCGTACTGTAACTACTGCGATTGGCTCTTACTGGCCTTTTTACTTTCCTTTTTATTTTATTCAGAGCCTTTGATATTTCTTCGATTATATTTAATCTCCTAATATTTTCGCGTATATTTGGATATCATATTTTTATGAAACTGAAGGAAAATGCAATAAAAGTCAAATACAGGCGAATTTATACACATGATAAAATTTTATCTCAATTATATTAAATATTTAAAAAGTATGAAACAAAAAACCCGATTTTATGGTCAGTTCTGCAAAAGTATATGTGTGTGAGGCGAGGTAATAAAAAATTTATATCTGCACGGAAAGAACGGTTTTGCTGAAGTATCTAAAAATTTGGCCAGATACAAATCTGAAAATAATTTTGTTAAAATATCCAAAGTAACTATGTAGGACGCTCAAGTATGATGATAGTGCTGCAAAAAGTTTTGATATTCTAGTAACTATTTTGTGCGTCCTGCATAATTATTTTGATGGTCCAATAAAATTATTTTTCAGATCTGTATCTAGCCAAATTTTTAGATACTTCAGCAAAATTGTTCTTTCCGTGTGTGAGAAACGAAATTTAAGTGTAAAGAATTATTTCTTTGGAAAATATCTACGGAGATTCGGAATCACAAATCTGACAGAATAACAGATTTTTTTTCCAGATACAGAAATAGTTTTTCTTATCTCGTCAGTAGTATTATTAACTTGCCGCGCGAACCGACCTTACAAATTATTTCAGTGATCCTGAGATGAAGGGGTAAGTCAACCCACCTTTGAGCGACCACGCACCGTTACTGCACTTGTTCGCGAGCAAGTGATCAGATATTATTATGATCGTCTTAGAATCACCGAGAAAACGTATACATATGTGTATCGGGTGACCGACATTTCGTCGATCGACGTTGGGCGCAGCTTTGCTGAACCAGATGGCATCCGTCTGCTCTCTATATGCGCAATACCACGCACTGATCTTTCATGCAACATATCCGCTCTTCGAAGCGTAAGACGGCTTACCTTTGTACGGATAAATCCGAAGTTGCCTGCCGCTTCCAAAGGACGTATAGAGCGCGTCGTGGCTACGTTTTTCTCTCTCTCTCGCCCCGCAAGATGCACTACCAATATCGTTCGTATTTTCGTTTCTCCATCCCCCGTAGCTACTGTGTCTGTTAAGCGTAACACGAGCACTTGGCCCAAGTAAACATCGTTCCGCTATTTTCTCGATCGATAGCATCCCCCCAAGTCGAGTCTGCTCGAATCGTTTTTGGTCCAGCCCTTTTTCCCTGTTTTACTTCCTTTAATCGCGTTACATGTTCCGCGCGGCATGGAGCACTTTTTCTAATATTTCTTTCCGCCGTCTCTTTCTTTCGCAGTTGGAATATAATGCAAAAAATATTTTTTTCACATTAAAAGGATATACTATTAATATATGTACATTTTTCGCACATAGCTACATGAATTTTTTATTAATAAGTAAAATTATTAATAAGTAAAGCCCAGATCTATCTATTCATGACTATTTGCTCGTTTAAATTTTTCTTTCTTTCTCTTATTTTTAATCGTTTTAATTTTCCTAATTTATAATTTATTTGCTGTATTTTATTTCCATTTACAAAAAATGTTTTAGGTATTACTGAACATGCGCACGCAATATAATGTCTTTAAATAATAATCAGCTGATGCTGTTTTTCCCTCGTTCGTACGAAAATGAGCGTGGACGCGAAGTAAGCACGGTCGTTTGCAATTTCGGGACAAAGAGAACGGTGCGTCGTGGTACTTACGTGCAACTTACGGCACCGCTGCAGTCGCGTTTTACGGTAGTCGCATTCCGACGCGTATCTAATAATGTTCAGTGAAAGTCCCTCTCTTATGCATGGTCGCCCATGTTTACAAGAGTGCCCATGCGGACGTGCTTGCAATTCGCGCGCGCTGGTCGCTCGCGCTAGCTGCAGCAACGTATGAACACGTACGCATATAAATACGCGACATACAATATAAATACACAACGTGCAATATAAATGCGCACCGTATCCTCTTATTAATGTAACAAGAGGAACGGGGGGATCATAATTTTCGATGTCGCCGTATTTCGAGCGGCCGCCTCGTAAAGCCGTCGGATTATTTTACGTCGGTAATAGAATATTATTCTCACACGTCGGCCTTTCTTTATAGCACAACAGGCAACTTCGGGCTGGAGTATAAAAAATAGATTAATCAACGATGAATTAAGTTAAATTCGATGCACGATTTCGTGAGAGATAATTCTTCGACTCACGCCAAGATTGAATTTCAAATATACCCGCTCACCTTTCTCGTCACACACACACACATACACACACACACATACATACACGCAGTCAACAAACTGAATTATTCCCACCTATTTCCCGTCAGCCCGTATTCGGCATTACTTATTCTATGTCGCGTTTTCTTGCCCCCGGTCGGCGTATTAATATTTAACGCGGGCCTCGTAATTCAAAACCGACGGTCCTGAATAATTTACGTTCACGCATCTCATGCATTGCCGCGACGTCTTCGATAGGACGGGGATCGATAAGACATTACACGGAGATGAGTAATGCCTCCGTGCACCGATATATGTACAACGACAGTTTCAATTGACTATGACGTATCGCGTGCAACCGAGCATAGATCGAGCTTTACGTTCGCTTTACACGATACCGCTCTGCCGACAGTTGGTGCACGCCTTTTGGTTTTAATCTCACTTTTTATACCTGGCAGTATATATTTATATGAAGATAACATCGAGAAATACTTATTCATCATTTTCTAGATTAAACATGAACGATTTTAATTATTTCTTCATAGAAATCGTTCGGAAATCGATTTATCGAGGAAAACGTCGGCTTTAGATGGATCCAAGAATACGCCTGTGAATTTTGTAACAATTATTTCCATAAATATCCCGTATTTAGTTCCAAAGTTATAACAATAAAGTATTCTCGACTTAAAATTAACTAAGGCTACCGTTTATTTTCTCTCGCGCAAAAACCATGCGATTGTGCGCTACTTTTATCAGCTGGAGAATAGCTTTTATTATTTTCTGCCTTTACTGAAGACCTCACCGGAGACGCGCCGTGCGGATTGTAGCTCGATCGAAGCATGCAAATGCGATAGGAGAGCGAATGTTTCTTGCGATCGATTTTCCATCTCTGGCCCGGTGTTGATCGTCTAGAGTCTCGAGCTTTCCTTTTTCTTTCTTTCTTCTTTTTTTTTTCACGTTTCCCTCGCTCGCGAAGTCATCGCCGCTCGATCCTCGGCGAACATCGCGAGCGATCCTATTCCCGATGCGGTGTATTGGATGCGGGGTATTCGAGACCGGGGTATTCGAGAGGGGTGGTACATAAACCACGATCGTCGCCACTACCGTTGATGGGTTGCGCCCAGAGACCGACGTAACTGGTTTCGCGAGAGACCGATTGCGAGCGCGCGCCGATGCGATCGATCGCATACGATACGAGCAACGCGCGTTTCTACATCAATGGCGGCCGCTATTTTGGCGGAGTGCTCGATATCCTCTTCAATTTCACGTGAACACAAATGTAAATAGAAGATTTTTCGCATTTCCCGATGCATTAGTCCACTTTGACTGACGAGAGCGTCTATTTAAGCTGGCAATGTACGGATTACTTCTGACCAAATGTGTCAACGTTTAATGACACTTAATATACGAAAATATCGTAAAAAGAAGATATATCATGTGTTTAGTGTTTTTGTGATTAAAATTGTTTACTATATTCTCATGAGAGTCAAGATCGTGACTCCCATTTTGTTCGGAAGAGATTAACTCACGCATCCAATCAAACTAGTCATTTGTGAAGATTAACTATCGAGTTAAGAAGCTGAATCAGCTTCTTAAATATATATATATATATATATATATATATGTATTAGCTGATATTTCTTTGACTTTGCGGGTTAATTCGGTTCGCGAATCGTTTCTCCATCTTTTTCTTTCGCGAGGATCAACGCGGCGGCGGAAGATCATGTCGGTGCGTGATCGATGGCGTTTACGCGCGAAAGTGATTTGACTTCATGGAAAGACCTCTCGATGGGGAATGTGGGAACGGCCGTGCGTGTTCGTGTGTTGCGTCGATGAACGAGTTAATGTTGCGTAATCGACGCCTGTACGCTTCGACGCCGGGTAATTATAGTTAAATTATCGACCCGCACGAATGCTTAGTCAGAATAGTCTGTACATATACATAAATAGAAAATGCGTTGAAATTAATAAAGCGTTATTCCTTTTTTATTATGGCGTTGATAACATTCCTCGACCTTATATATAGAAATACTAATAATTATAAGACGATAGTATCAATAAAGTAATATTATTATTTATCAAAGTATAAGGCATTTTTTCAAGCCCATTTTAAAATTTTCTATGCTTATAAATATTTTTTTAAAACTATAATTGCTCGCTCTTTATAGCATAGAAGAAAAAAAGACTTGAAAAAAAAAAAGAAATTTTAATCGCAAGATTATAGTTAAAGCATATCGACGGCGTCCCGACAAAAAAGCATAGGCGACAAAAATTTGAAAATGAGATTATTATGGAAAACAGGTCGTAAGAATCAAGCTTTGCGTCTAACACTACGGTTATATTCACCAAAAATTCGAGAATCGTTAATTTTATTGCTAGCTAATAAAAAAAAATTGCACCTTGAATAACATTTTTTGGATTTTTCTCAATTTTTGGATCTCCTGTAAAATTTAGTAAAAGCCGCTTACGTCTTTTTGTCATGACGACATCTATATGAATTCCTGTCCACGTAGAAATAACATTTTTGCGTAGAGATTAGTCT